>BEXV01000600.1:5293-25536 GCA_003118195.1 Hemicentrotus pulcherrimus | reverse complement strand
CCCCCCCCCCCCCCCCCCCCCCCACTAAAATCCATACAGGGAAGGTTATCTAAACGAGGCGGTTCTGAACATCGCTGGGTATTTAACTTCTCAGTGTTATTTATCACTGAAGTGGGCCCCAAATGAGAGCTTTTGATAAAACCCCATTGGAGATGAGATTCGTGAAAAAACCGGCGTTACGGTGGGTTGCTCTGAATTGGGATGCACCCATGCGGCGCCACCGGCAGTTACCCGCGGCAACATGCTCAGCACCCTGTAGGCTGCCAGCAAACTCAATCCTGCTGGGCTTTGGCGCTTGGCACACCCAAGTTTAGCGACAGAAAACGATAAATCTAAATCTGCCAGTTCATCAATAATGGCATCCATGCTTACTCAAACGATACTTTTTAGTGATGCACACGTAGTCGTATAAAAGCGGGTAATGATGCTGAGTGTAAATTTTTGGCACTATTTGTTTGTTCCCGCCAACCGAGATACATACAATGCTTAGCAGCTAGGGGCTACATCGAGAATTACAGACAACACAATCCGCGCGTAATACATCTTCTCGAGACAAGATAGGAACGAACGAACATGAGTGCGACCTCGGGCGTCTTATACTGCATCAAGATGGACCTACACTATCAATCAGATTCTCATGGCGGATCTCACCTCAGTTTGTTTTTCACACGGTATGTTTTATTCTAGGAATATCAATTTTGTTGTCATGTATTCACGCCACTGACGAAAATAAAAGGTAGTCAGAGTAATCCTCATCATCAACCGATCAGTATACCCTAAAGAAGATTATCATCAGACATGTTTAGTTGAGATGTAGAACAATTTGAAATATCTTTATCTTCTGATATAGTGGTTTGATAATTATGATTCACATATTTTGTATGATTTGGAAATATGCTATATTGATTTGCACAAGAATGATAGACATTTTTTAAAATAAATAATGTTATCTGACAGCAGTATACATTTTGATTACAGTTAATATTATTTCTTTCGAGTAGGCGGATGAGGCGGATAATTTTGCGAAGCTTCAAAGGGGAAAAAATTATGTTTATCTAAAGATAATTATAATTTGATCTTAGTGGCATAGTGTGTTATGTAGAAGGATGAGGCCGAAAAAATTGCCAAGCTTCAAAGGGTAAAAATTATGTTCATCCAAAGATGATTATAATTTGATATTAGTGCCTATAGTGTGTCATGCAGATTGCAGAACAATAGATAGCAAGAGCAGCTTTATTTACTCTTCACGCACGATGTATTTCTATAAAATGAAAGAATATGCAGCAAAACAAAGAATACAGAACAACACGGGGTGATTCCAACGATGTATTATAATTGATTTGTAATGTATTTTTGAAACAGAGATAAAATTGTATTGAATGAATCGAATTGAATGTATTCTGCATAATTTATTAGGGCCACGTGCATTTGTAGGTTAAAGGTCATTTTATGAATAACAAAGAGTCAAAGCATTTCGTAATTCTAGTGTAATCATGATACTCCAGTTTGATATTCAGACAAAATCACAAAACAAATTTTACTGAATGTTCTACATAATAATGTATTGTCAGCGAATATCAAATCAAAGGAAAATCAAATGTTTTGGTCAAAAATATAACTATATTTTTCTCTTGTTTGCTTCTTTCTCAAATTTAATATTAGAAAAAGACAGAGGTTTGGGATTTTTAGTATCTTGCTTAATGTGGCATCATACAAAGAAGTAGGCAATAATATCATTTAAGAGGCAAGGCGTTTGCATGTTTTGGGTACGCCTGCATGGGTGATTTAAGTTATTTTATCAAATTCTCGAGGATCTTGAATGAGGATGCTTGATTTTGTTTGTTTGTCTGACCTTCATAATTATGACACTGGATGATTATTGAAATGCCGAGAGAGACTTTGTTTGCTTGACCAGTGTAATGCTCCAGATTGAGCCTTCCTTTTATCCTTGGTTCTCCCCTCTTCGTGCATGGTGCATGGGTAAGATGATGCAGTCTTCATCAAGATGGATATTTCAAGTACATCTTCTTCTGAATAGACCCCTAAGCGCTGTTCGTATCTGCCTCTGCATAATGCTTGTCTTGAAACAATGATTTCAATTTCTCTCCTCAGCCACAGCCTTCGCGACGTTTATCCTCACTATATTACTTGATACAAGACGAGCTCAGCAGGTAATCTCACATTCTGATAATTAGAAGAAAAAAAAGGTCGTAGCTACCTTTTCATTTTAGATCTCTTTTCAGTGGTGGATCCACGGGGGGGGGACCGGGGGGCCCGCCCCCCCCCCCACACTTGAGAAAAAAATNCCCCCCCCCCCCCCCCCTCCACACCCCCAGGGCTCCCCGTATCCAACCATTAAAAAAAAATTGGAAAAAAAAAAAAAAAAAAAAAAAAAATTGGGCCCCCTCCCCTAAGAAATCCTGGATCCGCGCCTGTCTCTTTTCCCCCTCTCTTCAAGATGCAGAGTTGATAGATAAGCTGGTGTGTAGCTCTGTATGATATTGAACTAAAATGTATACTTGTCCAAGAAGGGCGGGCACATTCAGGCGCGGGGATGGTTTCCAAAAACAAATTTATGAATGCAACTCTTTCCCAAATTCAGAGAGGGAGCACGCAGGACTTCTCGTTGAAATTTCCTAATACATTATTGTGGAAAATTGGGTGAAAATGTCAAAGTCGATATTCACAATGTGTTTGTAGATTATTTAGGACGCCATTGATAACAATATCAACTATTTCAAGGGCTATCTGGCCCTTTAACTTCAAGAGCATTCTGCTCGATTCTATGTCACAGTCGATCTGTGGTTGAAGAATAAAACGAAAGTAAATGCTTTGTCAACACATGTTTATACAAATCACAATATTGCCATACGAACAAGGCTTGTCAGAGTAATTTATAAAAGTTGAAGTCTTATAATAATTATTAAACGAACAGTATTAATGGCAAAGGACAACCTTAACCTACGACATGGTCAACTTAAACAAAAAAATATGGATTTGTTTTAAATAAAGAAACCTGAATAGGATATGGAATGAAGATTGTTATATAGATCTGGGTGTTACACAAAGATCCTAAGTTGAACGTATCTCTAAGTTGGACTTTACAATTATGGAAAGCCGTTTGCATCTTTGAAAATATTTTGTAAAAGTTATTTTTAAAAGCATGAAATGTTGAATCAATATTCATTTATAATTTCTATTATCAAGGAGATTTCATGTTCTTGATGTGAAATTTATGAAGCCTGAAATACTTGAATTTCTGCTTTTAAATATATTTCATTTTAGGCTACAATGGCTCTGCATGATTTTAAGTCCAACTTAGAGTTAAAGTCTATACTTACGATCTTTGTGAAACACTCTCAGCAGTGGTTGATTGGGATAAAATAATGTAGGGCTTTTTAGCTTATTGCATATCATGGGAATAAGAGTATCCAGAAACAAAACCCGACTTTCAGGTTGTTTAAATCTTTGTTTACCTGTCCTGTTTTGGATTTGATCGTGTATGGATTGAGTGATAGAATGTCAGATTAAGTAAATTTGGAGTTTTACTAACGATTCTTTGAAGGATGCTAGTTATATAAACTCGAATTCAGACTAAGAGATTTGGTTGATCTTGCAGTAAAGCACGGTCTCTGCATACGATAGAATCCAAGCTATAAATACAGCCGACGGCCATGGCGATGCTCGCTCTACCATCCCGTCTCAAACTTGAACTCCTAAAACGAAACACTTGTAAAACCATGTCGTGCATAATTCAATCGAAGGTAAAGGCTCCACACTGAGTGTTAAATAATGTTTTATCTTATTGACAGTATTTGGAAGCAGGAATTGTGTTTTGTCAAATTTGATGGGAAAAGACTGCAGAATTAGATGCATTTTTAAGAGACTATAATATCAGCTTTAAAAATGATTAGCCGACATGTTCTAAAGGAAAATCTATACTCATATTGATTTCGTTGTAATTCGCTTTATTTATTCTCACGGAGATTGAGGTCAAGAAAAGGTCAGAGCGAGAAAGGGGGAATATGTTTTCAAAAAGAATCTGTACAAAAATAGTGCCTACCTTAAACAGAATTGAGTGCCACACGAGTTCTTCGCCTAAAGATAGCGCTCATTTTCTCTCCATTCACGCTTAGAAGAAGTTGTTTTGCCCGCGGAGTATTTCCACCGACTTGTGCTAGACTTTATGCAAACGAGCCACTCTCCCATGCAGCCTCACTTGCCTTGGATAGCAAAGTATCTTGAGCACTGGTTTTAATTATAGATATGACCAAAGGATATTCAGTTCGGAAACAACTTTAGTTGGAATTGCTGGGGGTATTTTCAAGTATATTCGGAGGATTTCTCTTCTCTTTATTCTGGCTGTTGCTCCTGCATAACGCCGAGGTCTTACCCATTATAGCCATTCAATAATTACTTCATTATGGGCGATGAAGATGTTCTTAAATGACATCGAAGTGTTGCACAAGAGTATGCACGGACTGTGAGAAAGAATGGACTTGTTAGGGTGCCGTGGACCCATACAAACCCAAAATAATGACAGATGAATCAATTCAATTCAATTCAATACAATTTTCATAATTATACAAGATTATTAGAATAAGACTAGTATTATAAAACTATTTATTAATTGTGTGACGTTATGATCCCTGATGTTTCTATGAATTCATTCGTAACACTGTTGTTATTCCGAAGGGCAAGGTTTTGCCATTTTTTAAACTTGCGATCTGCACACGATAATATCTAACCTATCATTTCCTTACAGACCAATATCTGTATGAAATCCGATTTGATATGGTGCCGTGCTAAAAAAAGTGTTCATAATAGGATATGGAAAAAAGAGTGTCCTTGATTTTCAACGTTAATTGTTCCTGAAATCATTATGAACAGAAATGTCTGTCAAATGAATATTACATGCAATCATTTGCTCCAAATACATTGTTCGAGCTTTAATTTGTCAATGATAATTATAGGGTTATGGTTAGGGTACCAATGTTTGGTTTTAGGTTAGGTTTAAGGTTGAGGTTAGAGTATAGTGCTTGGTTCAGGGTTGAAGTTAGCGAGTCGTTTAGTGCAGGAAATTGACCATGCATTACCGCCGCCATGTGGTCGGATGTGTATAGAACACCCATCAAGACGTGTGTAGAATTTAATCAAATCGTTGCTGTTTTGGTGCATGCAGCGTTTTATGATTTCTGTTCATATGAGCAGACTATTATATTAGGACGGCTATAGGCTTCTACATGGGGCGATACTATACGACTTACATCCTCAAAGTCTGTGAAGGGAAAACCCCTGTTTTATCCTGTAGAGAAATGTTAAACGGCCCCTGGTAATACGGTCAGCCGTTCACTAATGATCTTGTTTCCATTTTACAATACAGTTCATGAGAATAATTTCTCTAGTTTTTCCCGTTGAAGACGATAAATTTTAATGGTGGTTCCACTATAGGTCCATCATCCATTAATATCTTTTCCTTTTCGTATTCCCCTCACCCTTCCTCTCTCCCTCTTCCCACACTCCCACCTCCCTAGCACTAATTCTCCCTCCCGTCTCTCTCTCCCTTTCTCCTTTCCTTCCTCTTTGTTTCTCTCCCCTCCTGCCCTCCTTCCTTCAGCCCTCCCTCTCACCCATTCTCTCTTTATTTTTCACTCTACCACCCCATGTTACCCGTTTTTTATGTTTCAAAATACTTAAGAGTTAAATATTTTCATACCACTAGCTTCTCATAATTTATTCG
Organism: Hemicentrotus pulcherrimus; assembly: GCA_003118195.1. Taxonomy (NCBI): domain Eukaryota; kingdom Metazoa; phylum Echinodermata; class Echinoidea; order Camarodonta; family Strongylocentrotidae; genus Hemicentrotus; species Hemicentrotus pulcherrimus. The sequence goes on along the minus strand of BEXV01000600.1, from coordinate 19,796 downwards.
CAAACAATGCTACATTAATTTTTTTAGTCTGTTATCACTAATGACGGTATTATCAATCTTATACAAATACAGTTGTATCTCCAATCTGAACAAAATCTTTCCCATAAAATTGAATAGTAATACCCAGAAATGCTTTTCGCATCAAATGGCGCTGTACAAAATAATTTGCATATTTAAGTCATCAGACGATTAAAAAATATCATAGTGCATGGTGTAGATTGCTCGGCGTCACGAGGTGAATATTATTAGCCAAGGCCAATAAGCTATCAAAATGAGTCTCCTCTAACTCATATCTGATACCGAGACGGTCGTATAATTATGACTGATGAGAATTGTATATAGCATACATCAAGTGAGTCAAGTTGAGATCATCTTTGTATTCGTCGACCTTGTCTGTTTGTCACTGGAACGATATCATAATGAGTTTTGTTTTTCATGGCATCCATGTGAGACTATAGTTTCGGAATAATGATCTTTATCTTAACAATTTGTATAATATATCACTGTTCACGTTTGGAGATAATGATAATTGCGGAAGTGATTCGTATTATTATATTGATCACGGCAACATGAAAATGTCGCCAAGTTGCATAGATAACAGTATGTTAGCAGCATAGCTCAATTTATTGTAAGTATCGAAAAAAACATTTCACCATCCATTTCAGAAAATGAAGCAGTATATATCTATTTCATTCTCGTATATTCCATATTGGCCTATATCACAGGGTGTTTGGGCAAAGAATGATAATTTTTACCACGACCAAGTCAGAATGAGTACAGCGACAATGAAATACCAATGCGTTATCACGTTCGTTTCATTTGATTGGGTAAAATTTCAAGTAAGTTTTAATAACCATGATTGTCCTAAAGTGCATAATATTTCATACACATTTTATGATCTGCACACTTTATTGGATTGAACACTAACGTATTTGCCTAATAGTTCAGGTACAATTATTGTTGCATTTATACATTACCTTTAGATTTTGTAAAAACTTCTAACTTGGCTCACATAAATATTGCTTCTAAAGATCCCTATACAGACTATCAAACAGCAGTTATTTTCTACATGGTTTTATCTACGTATGCAACTTTCACGAGGAAAGTTGTGAATGCAAAGTATATCGCTTCATACACTGGTATGCCGCGAGACTCGAGTGGTCACTTTTCCCCGAAGTTTTCGGTGGCGCTTTTTGAGTTTGGACGGTCACGTGACTTTCGAAAAGGAAGCCCTTTGGGCGCCTTTGAGCACTCTCCGATTCCTCTCAAGCCATACACACCCGTGCAAAGCACATTATATTCACGTCACGCAATAATAACACACTGACCATACACACGATTTAGTATCAGTCTGTCCTGCCAGTGAGCACAATCTACCCTCGTACTGCTTCCATAGATTGATTGTATGGCTTCGGGAGGTAGGTTACCCACCCAATTCTCGGTGCTGAAGTTTGAAGTTTCCTTGTCCACGATTTCCTCCACGTTTACGACAGATGCCGATGGGAGTAAGGAGTCTACTTTTTCAGCAGGAAACATGTTTCTTCGAGCTATCTGGTGGAAGACTCACCGAGATGTCACGGAAGAATAATTCTTCTTTTTGCAGGTAATATCACGACATTCTTTATCTTAAACATTTCAATTCAGATTATACGAATGTGTATTTCCAATGCATGAAGGAAGATGCTTCGGTAGGATATCAACTCTTACATGGAAAAGTAAACGATATTAGTTTCCACAGCGTGATTTTCGGTCCAACTCATTTAAGTCTTTCAACATCCTCAAGTAAAATACTGTACTTAGTCTTATCCCTGAACGTGACCCGATTGATGTCAAATGAACCAAATTTAGCCAGTATTGCGACGTGTATGTTAAAATATAAATGAAAGATTCAGTCGTTATTATGTAAGTAATGTTCGTTTCTTGTGCATTCCTACGATACAGGCAATCTGGTTATTCAATTTCAAGAAACATATGCCATTTAGTTCGGTTGTTCAACCTTTATTCAGTCATGGAAATAAGGCAGTGTAACTAAAAGCTCATCCATAAATGTCATCAGTGTGATGTTAGCACCCATTTGTAATGAAATGATTGGCAAATAATGAGCATTTTGTGAAACTTAAGTACTACATATGACTTTTTGTGTGTATGTGTATGTGTGTGTGTGTGTGACAAGTATAATCAGGGACCAATACCTTTGAGCCATTGGAACCATGATAATATTGTGCATCTTGACAGACACCGGGAAATATAATCACCTACAGATACATTTCTCAGTTCCAAGTGTTATCTGACCAAGAAGTTACCAGCAACTGACTTCCTTTATCATTAGTGGGTGTTTTCTTTTTGTCGTATACTTTCATAATTTCAATAGGAAATCAGACGAGAGGGAAAATGCACAACCGTGCCTAAAATTTACTTAAACAGTGGAGCTGTACGAATGAAGACGGATTAGTGCCTATAGCTTGTATATCTTGAAGCTCACTTTGCTTATTGATCTAAAAATTAACAAATTTAAGAATCCAACTTACGTAATGATTTTGGATTGTGTACTGACAATTTTATAAGTATTGGTCATGATGAATTGAAATAATCTAATGTCAAGAGATGGATAATATTTAAGAATACATGCGTTTTGTCATGATGATTTAAAGTGGTTTCTGTTCACCAATTCCTGTCTGAGAGAATCGATGGGATAGATATGGAATAATCCCATGGTCAATGGTAAGATAAGGGTCATGTCTTAAGACTACAGCCATGGTAGTGAACACACAATAGATGCAATCCCCAAACTTTGATGAACTTTTGACTTTTCAATTGATTAACCCAATCATCCGCGACATACTCCAAGCCATCCAGAGAGAAGAGGGTAATATCTAACCCCTTCACCATTCAAACCAGTTGTCCTTTCTTCCACTTTTGACAGCGTTAACCTCAAAGAATCTAACAATAGATAGATGGTAAGATACAATAGGCTATCCAGATCCTTCACGATCCTATCTCTATTGATGACTTTTGTGTCAAAAGAAATAAGTCGATGGAAAGAGAAAGCGGTGCGGAGAGAAGAAGAAAAAAAGAGAAAACCTTCTGCCTAGGCCTATCTTAAACTAACTGAGGAGGAAAATCTATAGCGTGTCCTTTGGAGGGTGGAGGTAAGCTGAAGAGATTAGCTCTCCTTGTGAAAGGAAGCCTGTCTAAGCTCGGGTAAGATGACCCTGTCCGGTCTAGGTGTCTCCTTTAAACTCCATGCATGGTTTGACAGCCATTGTCTGCTTTCTTGGACCACAAGAATAAGGGGTATGCAGGATAAAAGAAAAACCCTTCCTCGATTGGGAGATAATACCACATCTTCTTTTGATTCTATCTGGCAATATACTCCGAGGCAGCATATTAGACTGCCTGATGGAGTCGTTCCAGACTGAGAGAACACTGGGTCTGACCGCCAAAGTTACTTTCCAAAGATGGCAAAGAATCTTAAGCAGTTAAGATGCAAATCTATCTTCTTTCCTTTTTGAATTGTAGGATTGAATTACGACCATGTAAAAAATCTCTTCCTACAAGATGATTTAAAATAGGTCTGTTGAAATTTGGTTGTGGGGTTTGTTTGACCCATTTTATTTTTCTTCGAGAATTCTCATTATTACAAAAAAAGGATGGAAATTTCACACAATCAACATGAACAAGGAAATATGTTATCAATGGTGTGTTTTTATACATTTTGCTTTCTTGTTACTTGTTCATTATTGTAAAACATATTTGAATAACAAAAATAGAATAAAAATGACTTTTCATATGCAAATCTTTTTGGTAGTGACCTGTAACAGCGGAAAATAAGGCGAATTAAAAGAAAGTGAGCGAGAGAGAAAGGGGGAGAGAGAGATGTTGGTATGCCCTTGGAATCTACACAGGGAACTTTACCAGGAGTTGTCCAGGAAGAAAAGGCAGCCCTTTTTCCTTGCTATATTCACATGAATATCCACCTGTTGATTGAGAAATAATCTACCTGTAAATATTTCTCCTTGTGTATTTGTGATTTTTTATTTTCCCTCATTATCTCATGCATCCAAGAACAAAGTCATCGTGTTGTTGTTGTATATTCAAACTGTACTTGATGGAAAACAATCGTTAACGAAAGTGCATGATAGACAGTTCAATCGAAGGTTAAAAGGTCACCGATCTCTGTATTGGATTTTGAGGTTTAACATGCAAGAGAAGACGATCCGTTGAGATAAGTTTCGAAGGACATTCGTGGGGCGGGAAAATAGGGACCACTCAACGGAAAGAAGGTTCGCGGGTACCTCGAGTCATGTCTTCATCAGATCAGCTGCTTAAGAATGACGACTGGTATGAGTGTATTTTCTATGACGGAAAAGCAATGTCAAAAACTTATCGATTAATTAGCTTGAAAATGACACAATTATGTTAACTTGTTATGAAATTTGAATATGGATTCTGTTTGAAGGGGTCTGTGATGACTGACTGCATCGGATTATTCGCATGAATGTCTATAGGCCTATCTTCATGACTCGTTGCGCGCCCAACACGTCAATAACGATTTAAGAAGTCAGTTCTCGAGTCGATATCTGGTGAAACCAGTTCAATAAAGAAACAAGGGATTCAGTATAGCATGATGAGTATAAGACTATTATTGTAAAGCTTCTCGATTGTCGTCGTCGTCGTCCGTTGCACGCCTACATTCTTTCAAACCTAGGATTCATTAAGACTCCGAGTCAGGCTCTCATTAAAGGTAAAGACCAGTATTGGAAACGCCCCAATTTCAAAAAATGAAATGGAAGCTCTCGTTACCAATCATGTGAAAGAATATGTTTTGACTAATACATGATGATAAAAAAATTTGCACAGACACCGCCTAATAATTCATATATTTGGTAAATTTGTTTCTCTCATTGTCTTTGAGAGATACAGGGTAGTCCCATATACATCTTTCTGTGTATAGTGCTTGTAATTTTACGAAGAATGGACCAAATTTCTTATCATTTTGATGATTCCAGAACCTTGCAGATGCTAGATGCTAGATGATAAACCTTTTCTGATCGATTCCACAACGTTTATTTCACAATGCAATCGCATGACCATAACTGGTCTTTACCTTTAATTGGTCAATGTAGAAGTAGTCTCATAGTAATGCTCGATGTAGAGAACAAAAAATGAATAAACACGGTTTGATAGGCTTCCAGCAAGTCATAAAGTAATTAGACAGCCTTTTGCTAGTTCTAATGAATTCGCTTGTTCATTGTGGTTGTAGGTCTTTAATGATAAACGTGCTCATTGTTTTATAAATTAGGACGTGAATCCCTGCAGTGACTTTTCCACTCGCTATGGTATTGACAGTCTGTGTGTGTCATGATGTTGATTATTTAAGTTTTCCTAAATTTCGAAGCTTCATTTTCTATTTGCACCAGGCCTTTCAATGACTGCATCTTTCATAACCAGCTCAAAAATTAACCTATCGTCGAAACAAAAAGTCATAATTTCAATTTTGATATTTGTGTGTGAATTTAAAACCGGGAGAAGTCGGTTGGTTTGGCCTCTATATCTTTTTGTATTTCAGAGAGATTTTAGTTTAACAGGACAATAACTTTAAAAGTCAGTGAACTGTTCTCGGTCAATGAAATACGTAACACCATCTCTCCAGCAAACCATGACGTCACTGACACTCAAAGATACATGTATGTATCTAACAAGGAAGCCAGGGCACTTTTCTTTATACGGAAAGATTTCCACCTCATTGGCATACACCTAAATGTAATATGTGGGATTTTATTTTAAAAGGCAACAATAAATGCTGTCAAAACTATAAACAGATTCTAAGGAATGTGAAATACCCAAATTAGAGAGGTGATGTTTAAGGAAGGACATATGCTACCTAATATATTTTGTTTAAAAAAGCGTAAAGTCATGACCAACAAAAAAATGCTTCGATTTCTTGTCATGATGTTGCACACTACCGAAGATATAACGTTAAAAGAAGTACTTCTGATTATGCATTGCACGTGATCAGCATAAAACGAGTTTCCCTTTTTAAAAAGGAAGAATAAAAACTGATGCACATGACATTAGGCCAATATACCCTTTTAAAACTTTGTAAAACATATACATATATCTTTATTTGTAGCGTTAAGATATATATTTATTCAAACTTTGTAGCGTTAAGATATATAGTTATCGAAACTGATTTTTGAAAATACATATATGAATTATGTATCGTTGAATCAATATCAAACCATGATACATTTTAAGACTTCAAAATACCTGCTTTTCCGCTGCAATTTATTAGAACAATTACAATGTATTCCTCTGAAATATTGACTTTACAGTGGAAGTTTGTATATTAAAAGTAACCAAGTGAGTCTCCATACCAGTCTCATCAAAAGAGACACAAGTTAATTGCTTAATCACTCTCATTTGTTACCATGCACTCGTTAAAATCCATTCCATATACATACATGTCTGTTGTATGAGTCACCACAGTTGCATTAGACTCTCACCAAATACCCAATTAAATATTTTTTTTACAAGATAACCTAAGACATGTAAGAGTGAACGATCAAATTGATAACAAAGTATATAAGAGACATGCTCTTCTATCGTTATGCGTTCGGATATGTTTTAATGAAATTATGTTCCATTCTTTATGATTCAATATGATTTCTAATGCAAGGGAAATACTGTTTGTTCATTATTTCTCTGCTTTCTAGCAAAGTAGATGACTGTAATCTCATTTCTCTCTTCATTATACATGTACGGTACCATGAAATTCATCAGCTAGTAATACCGTCATGGGCGTTGCGTGGGAAACATGTACAATTTATTGAAATAGTACTATTGATAATATCGCGAAGAAATATGGTCATTTCCCTAATTATAGATATTTTAAAGTTTAATCCAAATCCTGATCTTGAAACAGACTACGATACATATAAAGTGATGATACAGTCATGAGAAGTAATGGCTTGTGTAAGAAGCATATACTATTTGTCAAGATTAGGCACTGGAAGGTCATTATGCAAACTAAAAGATGATAAATGGAAGATGAAATTGTCATTTTTTACGATATGAATCTCATTAAATTGCAGATGATAGATCAGGAGGATCAAATCTGTTGTCCATTTCCGCTGCCTAGAATACTTGTTTATGTACATCAACTTGTTATGGAATAGTTCATACAATGATGTGACATCACTTTGCTTATTTTATTTTTTATATTTGAAAACGCATTCATTTTTCGGAAATTTTGCCACGCTTTCAGTTATTACCACATTTTTGATAAAGTGGATTTTAATATTTCGATATTTATGGTACAAGGTTTCATTGAGATGATAACCAATAATTTATTGAGATGCTTTTAATTTGTTTTATATACATTTTGCATGAAAATAGATGTTGCCCATACAAAAGAAAAAAAAAACACCACAGCCAAATGATTTTGATTTTGAATCAGTAGCTTGAGTACAATGAGAACACTACTAATAACGTTGTAGGACACTAGCTCTTCTGAAAGTGTTGACAGATTTTGATGGTTTTATAGTCATTTTACTGGTCTGACATTTTTTCAGAGCGGTTTACATTCATCATGTTAAGTGCGTAGTATGACATTAAAGTCAATATTAATATCCATGTCTAGAATCCCTTTCTTTTTATCCCTTTACATCGCATCATAATAATTATATCCCTCTTTCTAAAATATGGGCATTTAATTTCTCCTCATATACGCTGTCTACCATGATTGTGTTAAAACACTGGTACGTCATACTTTACCATTACTATGGATCTGCACACGATTCCATTTATACTGCAGACCTCCCCTAATGAGTGAGTGAAGTTCATTTGATCACGTCACCTACCTTAATAGTGCATGCAATAATTATTATACCACAATCTAAAGATAATTGTATACCCTTTAATATTTGACGTGGCCCCAAGCTTAATGTCTCATCGTATCTCTCTCTGCACCAAGTGTCCTTTTTTTTTAATGACAGTGACCTGCTTTGTTTGAAACCGATACGGACAAACCACCTTTTAATGAAGAATATATTATATTGACTGCCCATTCTCGTTCTATACGCGTGCATATTATTATACTCGGCGGAATATTACGTAACAGCCAGCTTGAGGTGCGTTATTTTTGATGATCGAAGAACATAATTAGTAATTGTGGAGTCTTCTATCTGTGGTCTCTAGTTTCCTGATTATGTTCTCTCCCCGCGCGCGCTCTCTCTCTCTCTCTCTCTCTCTCTCTCACACCTCTTGTCTCCCCCTCCCTTCTTTTCTTGTTTTATTCATAATTGTGTGGCGGCAAACTGTTGATCACTGTTTTAGAGGGGCATATCTATTTAAAGTAAGAAATGACAGTTCATGTCGTGAATTTAAACCTGTCAAAAATCTCATGGAATTCTCGCGGACTACAATATATACTGGAGCAAATGAGTATGACGCACCTTTTAGATTAGTATCATGAGTCGGTGTATGTTGAAACGGGGCTGAAAAGGTGTAATAATGTGCATTGCACGTTTTGCTGTGGTTTTCACTACGAAATCCTAACTATCCGATAATGAATAATTTGATATGATGATGATGAAGGATTTTGCTGTATAAAACTAGTGTCGCAGAGGAGAGTAGTGTTGTTTCTCTAACCGGACATACGCCTCATCAGTCAGTGTGATTGTGACCAAAGCTTGGGCGTGGTGTGTTGGTCAAAGCGAGTCGACGTGGCAGGACTCTGGACAGCAAAAGCGTCGACGTGCCAGTGGTCAGAGCAGATCACAAAAGCCTCTTTTAGCTCAGGCTTCTGATTACTTAATTCCCGCTTTCCCGTTAAACCCTTTCGCTGCCAGGCAGGGAGCCATGTAACCCATTTAGCTTGACAAGAGCCTCGCCATTTGTAAAGGGGCGACTGACTGTGCAGTTAACCGGAAACCCGTGTCTAGTCACGGAAGGCCATGGGTGTTTGGCTAACTTCTCATTCCAACCCAGTCCATTCTGCTACTAGTGTTTCCTTTTTTTCGCTTGTCGTATGAAGATTTTTACCGGCTTTTCCGTTCTGGTCGGATCTATCTGCAGTGCGATCCTTCACACAGGATACATGCCTGGTTAAAAGAGGATTTGCAGTCAGCCCGAAATCAAGGGGTTTTTTGTTATCCGACATTCACTGTGGATTAGTGTCATTCTTTTGAATTACGGAACAATTTTGTATGAGAGGGGAGAGATGATAAAGGATCGGACATTGTCGAAAAAGAAAGAGGGAGAGAGAATGTTGAACAACCTCCTGACTCAAGAACCAACTTATTTTAGAAGCAGACGTACAGAGAGTATCGATCAATGGCCATGCTTCGATTCGATCACATCGAAGTTTTGGGGTCAAAGTACTATGCTGCTATTACACGCATCATTAGTACAATGGGAGTAAGAGTCGAGGACACTGTGACACCGTGCGAGCCAGCATATCGGTTAAAACGGATACTGCGACACTGTGTACTTTTGCCTTTTATCATTAGAGGATGAATGTGAATGGAAGAATGACAGGGTAAAAAACACAAGCTTCGATTTTTTGTATTTGTTACGTGATTCAACCAGGCTACTAATTATTGGAGAGGGAGAGAGCGCGCGCTTATTACAATCATTTAGCAGGAGACCACAGCTTGTGTAGGATAGTGCAAAATGTTGCGGGCGGTCATTATATTGAAGTGGAACTTAAACAATGCTCTTATTTTCGTGGTGAAATCATGCCTGCAAAAAAGATGACTATTTACAGGAATATGCAACATCGCCTTGTGATCGTTTTTATGGTTTCATATTACCACCGGAACCGGGAGACAGAATAATTTTACCATCCCATGAACTGTCAACATTTTTGAAAGCATGTCAGCGCCATTTTCAACGTTCATTGTGGTTTTACTACTTTTCATTTCCCTTTTCCTTTTATACTGGAATATTTTTTAATATTCGAAAATCAGTATTTTTTACATTTCAAGTTACTAAATGTGTCTTCGTGCTGCCCTGAGAATTATTGTCGACTGGTAAATCTAGCATAATAATCTCTGAACCTCGAGGCCGGGAATCGCTAGAAGTCACCATCCCTCCAAAATCAATGCTCTACAAAGCTTATACTCCAGGAATGATCCCCAGTTTCTTTTCGTTTGATGTGGGATAATTATCTTTCTTTTGCCATTATCTGGATTGGACATTAATCTCTTTCTGGTACAATCCAAGATTGATTCATCATTCATGTCTTTGTGTGTGATTCTTCCAGGCAGTGTGAATTGATCATTGGATAACAGGTTGGTGAATTTCTGTTTAATCAAATTTCCTGTTTCCATAATCTGATTTTAATTGATATTACTTGTCAAATACAAATGCATCACAGCATGATAAAGCAACAATGATATGAAATGATTATAAACCTTGTCAGGATAACCCATGAAAGCTGACATTTGCATCTATCAACTCAATATTATGATTCTACTTGTATAGACCTACATACTTCTGGTTTTAATTAACAGTTTGATTCGGTTGATGACAATGTTCGTACCAATAATTACCATATGAATAGCTTAACATGAAATCCAGGAGAATATCAGTGGATACAATTTTATGGGGTTAGTACTTTCCACTTTAAAAATACTTTCACATGGGAAAATAATCAGATACACTACGTGAAAGCTTTTATTTTTTTTTTAGCTTCAAACTTATTTCCCTATTTTTATCAAAATTGTTTTGTGTAGCAATCTTTTGCTACATGATTTAATCAAACAGATCAGAGGTTAAATCTTATAGGTTGAAGATACATAATTTATATATATATATATATTTATATATATATTATATAGGGGAAAGGAGATCACCAAATAAATCTTTTTGCCTTTAGTTTTTATGGGTTTTTTAATTTACTGAATTAACAATAGCTACTATTTTTTTTTCTACAAAACGAACGTTTTTAGTTCACATAATGGTGATGAGCATTTTAAAACCCCTTTTAATGTCCTATTTTGGTCACAACGTCGCTTAAAATTCCATGTAATATCTATCGAGTGACGATGTGACGATTTGACAAAACTAGTTAAGCCGATGTATAAACTGGAATAACTTGATCCTTCTGTGTGATTAGATGTCCATCATTAATTTGATTTCATTCCATTTTTGGGGTTCTGTTAATGATAATTGAATAATGGCGTATGCTCCAATAAACGACATGCATATTTAATCATTCCATATGTGTAATATCCGAAGAGAATTACAAAAAAAAATATGTTTTTATAAATATATCATGAAATATATCGAAAAATTGAATTTTAAAACGGAAATTCTCCGGAAATAGCATTGGGGGAAAGCGTACACCAATCGGACCAATCGAAACAAGTATGTATTTTGTTTCAATATATTATTATAAATACATTATTTATATATATTTAATAGCTTACACTTAAGCTATTTTACTTTTGTCATAAAATATACTCTATTTAGGTTCATACATTTTAGTATAGAAGGTAAGATTTGGGGCACAGTTATAGTTATTTCGATTCAGGATTTACACTAAAGTTACATTCAGGTTTAAGTAATTTAAGTAATAAAGTGTACACCTTTGAAGTTTTCTAATGCTATACAGTAAAGCTCTGATTCGAAATTGTGATAATTTTGTTTTAATTCCGAAAGATTTAAGCAACCAATCTAATCTTAATGTTACTTCTTCGCTTTTTTTTTTTTTTGCTGAGGTTTAGGTTTCTAGATCCAATATTTGATGATGATCATATTATTCAGACTATTATAACTTCCGTCAAGGTTCTATTCTACGATCTTAATTATCAATGAATCAGTATTAGGGTTTAGAATTGTATGGGTATCCAATGATAGGTTATCAGTTAGATGCTATCTAGTTCCAAATGTAACTTATATTTAATTAGGTATACATATACGATATATGATTGTATTGTTTTAGGCTATTATGTGGCTTGAATTGTCAACTTGTGTCGTAAGTCATGGCTTCAATTAATTTAGTTTAGTTTCAACTGTGGTTATCTTTTGGATTGAAGCTTTGGTTGTTATGTATATAGTCCTATGGATTGAATAAAGAGGAAGAGACGAGGTGATGGCCAGTTCACAATAGGAATCAATGACATTGTCTGATGCTTTGCACTCTGTCACCCCGGAAAACATACAGTCAACCGATGATCAATATATACAGACGCTTTATTATAATGAACATCGATTATTTGGGAGGAAGCTAATCACGGTTTTGTTACGATACCGTGACGCTGTTATCTTATTGTCTGTCAATCATAGTTATCAATGGCAGACTATGGGACGATCAGCTTTTGCAACTTTTTAAAAGAACTTTGTTTCTCATGGTTTCCTGGTGATACGCTAGTGGTTTTCATGTGGGTCTTCTGTCCATATTTCCCGCAGTAAACTTGGTATATGGTTATGGGTTACAAATTCATTAAAGTTTTAATTCTTAAGTTAGGGTAGGTACATTAAGTTTGGGGTACTGCTGTATGAGTGCACTCTTATTACAAAGTACGCTCTGCAAATGTGTTTAAATGATAACTTATGAACAAAATAATAACAAAACAAATAAGTTTATACCATAGTCTATTTTTTCATTTTCTAATGTATATTTTAAAAATCAGCATTTACTGAAATTGTCCATATACGCGTTCAAATGCGCTTTACTATTATGTATTAGGCATCCATTATTTTCTATGAAGTAAAAGAATTTCCACTTCGCTGATACACTATGGCGACCTTTTAAAGCCAACAATAAGTGATTAAGTATTTTCAACCATGAAACTGATTAAGTTGAAACGGTACAGCATTCAATTCCGATTCGAGGGGAACAAAGCTTCATGATAATGATGCTAAGCCAAAAATACGAATGCGAGGGATCTTGTAAAATGGTATAAAAACATTGCAACTAAAAGGTTGTTGGTTTCAAGGAATAAATTCAACTAATTAAGCGAAACTGAAGAGGGGAACCCCCTGTTTCTTACTATAAATCACCGAAGGGATGTGGTCTATCTAATGTATACTTTGGATGAAAATTATCTTTTCGTTTCATTCTCTTGTACTTTGCAAGGCTTAGTGTCAGGAGATAGGTGAGGATAATTATGGAAATAGATATTGAGTTACTGTTTATATTTTACCCTAGTTATTATACTGTGTATAGTGTATATACAGCCGAACTGTTATTGACATAATTGCAATCAAATATATCTGTTCTCAGATGAAATTAAGAATTTTGATTTTGGTATCCTCTCATTCCTCATGTTGCCATTTACTCTAAGAATAAATCAAATGAAAATTACTTCGCAGATTTATCTAAACATAAAATTGGAGGCACTTTATTCTCAGTTCATTTCGTCAAAGAAACGTGAGCTGTAGTAGTATATTTTATTGAAAGCTATACTTACAAGATAATGACCTTGGTATGATTATCAGAATACTGAAAGCGCGCCATACGGGAAGTTCCATTTACTCTGCAATTGTATTAGAGCCTTGAACAACCAGCCTGCAGTGTTTCAATCTGCCACCGTGCACAACGCAACCCTTATAAATTAACAATTAAAATAGTTCGCCAAAAGGTCAAAGGCTCATAATGGTAAGTGTGAATAACAAATTCAAACAAAACATATTACGATGAAATATGATAATCTTCAGAAGGGAAGATCCCTCCTCCCCCTCCCCCGAGGTCTTTTTTTCAATGGTAAATGGTGGCAGCTGGTAATGGTGATTTGATTGGTAATGTGCCTTGATTAAGATCAGAATTTAAATGTAAAATTGGTCGGTGTTCCTTTATCCGAATTTGAGGGGTGAAGGGAGATGGGGAAGAAGCGTGTATTATATAACATTCGCCCGTGCCTATAGCCCTCTTACACCCAATTTCTCCCCTTCTTCGCCCCTCCCCGTCACTCTATATCAATATATTTTAAGTCTTATCCTCCTCCAACTCTCTCATCTCTGTTCTTTTTCATTAACCGTTACTATCTCATTGAATCTCCAGGTACACTCAATCACATGCAGAAAATAAAATCACACGCAAATAAGTGCATGCAGTAATGTCTAAAGTGGATTCTCCTCCCCCCCTCCCCGTTTTGATTACATGTAGCAATTTGTCCCTCACCTTCATCGAAATTTATATCCAAATATTGTGATAGAAAAGACAGTAGAATGACGACGGTTGAAACCACATTTTGGAATTGTGGCACACACCGCACTGATGATTCACCGGACAAAACGCCTAGTCCTTGTTAGAGTTTGACTCTATATAACAAACCACAATCAGGGTGAATAGGAACATGGGCAACACATGTTGTTGTGAGGGGGCGGGAAACTGCCCCTCCCCCGTCCTTTCATAGTTGCCCATGCAGGCGCGGATCCAGGATTTCTTAGGGGAGGGGGCCCAACTTATTATTTTAGTTTACTCCCGAAAATTTGGAAATCGCGCCAGCCGAAAAGTCGCTCAGTGGGGGGGAGTCAGCACATTTTTTTTTTT
>BEXV01000599.1:147101-180459 GCA_003118195.1 Hemicentrotus pulcherrimus | reverse complement strand
ATTCAACAAAATTATAAAAAACATGGCGTCCGAATATTCGAGTATTAGCTTGTGAGCCTGGGAGTGTACTTGGGTACCTCATTACACTGTTGTGCATAGCCCTACTGTACATGTACTTCGAGATCAGTTAATTCAGTTTGGTAAATGGGAGTCAGACCAGTATACACAAGGAAATACTGTGTAGTTGCAGTACAGATGTAACCATATAAGCCACTGTAAATAACTGTGTACACAATAGTACAAACCAGACATGCACCTGTGTGTGTGTGTGTGCAGTAGTCATCCTTGTAACAGTGGGTTCTATTTTGTTGTTTTATTCTCTTTGTTTTCTTTCTCTTTTCTGCAGATACTTGTGACAAAGATCAAAAGTGAACCTCAGGTAAGGAAACACCTTATACTCTCTGTTATATTTTGTTGTTTTGTTATTGCTGTTTACTTTACACCTTTGTAAAAGGAATTGGATAACTAATACCAATTGATTTTCATGAAGAATGTTGCCACTCTGAAGTCACAAACCGAAGCACTTATTAACCTTTGCAGTTTGCACTGGGTCCATGTATGATTATATGATACTGTTCTTTACAGTGCCTGTCAGTACCAGTACTAGCCAACTGTACTGGGCGCTTTCCAAACTGAGATTTTACTGTGAACTCATCTCTACCCCTTTCAGTAGTGCAATCAGAGCAAAGCTCAGCAAACTGATTGGAATTTTGAGCCAGCTGCATTTTCATTGCAAATCTGCAAGAGATTAAAATCAACAGCTTTGTTTTAATTCAAGTCGTCAAAATCATGTAATTTATTTATTTTAAAACACAATCCCAGGTCTTTGTTGAGATTTTTTTTTTAAAGCCCCTCTTCACTACTTATACATGTAGCTACAATGTACCTGCGCCCTATATTGCAAACGATGCCTAATCGGTGCCTGTTGGTCCCCCATGATCCCCTTTTTCTTATATTAATTGAGAGGCGATTTGATGAGATAACGACCTGTCAGTGACCTTGCAGGGAGGTCTAATCCCCCTGGCCAAACTAGTGCTGACAGGCTTTAACATTGAAAAATCCACAGCCCCTTTCTACAATATTGTTCCAGGATAGGATGATGAAGTGCCGCGTACATACAAGTCGATGTACATGTATGAGACTAATACATCTAGGTTCATTGTTATTCATGTGTTTTTCACTTTTTTTCTTTTTTCATATGAACAGAATGTAGAACTGCGAATGAATCTGCATGATCAGCAAGCCAAGATAACAGCTCTCAGTGAAAAGCAGGTAAGATAAGTTATTATTTAACCATGAAAACAGTGCATGAAATAATGCTATTTATTAAAGCAGCAGAACAAGCAGACTCAATATGCTGAAATTCTTGTACATGTATGCCTGTCATCAAGATCAGTGAATTTTATTAAAGTTCTGGGCCCCGTCTTACAAATAATTGCGATCGATCGCAGTTTTGAAACAACGATTCTCATTGGTTGATAGTGCGCGTGCTGTACAATACGCGCATGTAACGATGATCTTGATAGGCCATTGCCATGTTGAGATTGATCTCAACTCTTTGTAAGACGGGGCCCTGATGTGGAGGGGTGGGTATGTGAATGGTGTAAGAAAACCAAACCATATGAAGTCAATGATCACGCAATGTGTTACTGGCAACAAACCTGATATGAAAAGATTTGAATTCTTGTAATGAAATTACTTATGAATTGTAATGAAGTCAGTGAAAAAAGGGTCCCTTTTCCTCCCTTTATTTTTGTACCTTACTTTTTTTTAATGTTTACCACAGAAAAAAGTCGTAGAACAACTCCGCTCAGACCTTGGTGTGAGGAAGCCCTCAGCACAGCATGAAGCGGTGAGAAATCTATACTAACCTTCTTGTTATCTAATACACCTAGATGAAACTTATGAATATTCTTAAGTTGCAGTTTTGAACATCATTAACGTAAAATCATCAGCATTTTCCCTCTTCAGGTTGTTAATAACTTTCGAGCCCCGATAATACTCAAGGCAAGGGGGTATCTTTTTAACAATGAAATTCTTAAGTTCTTATTCCATATTAGAAATAGAGAGAAAGACAGAGAGAGAGAGAGACTTTTAGAAAGTTCATATAACATAGTCAAAATTTTCTTTGAATTCCTCAGCCAAGTTTTTCTTCTGATTTTAAAACAGCAATATCGTTCTTTCTTTTTTATAGGTGCAGAAGGTCACTCTACTGCAGACCAGCGCGCAACCCCTGACCACATCTCAACACCTGAACATCCCTAGTCGAGTCAAGGCCAACATGATGGGTGGTACAACCACCAAGCTCCTGGTAGCCCCCGCTACCACCCATACCACCACCATCACCACCACACCCGTCACCAGTGGAGGAGGGGCAGTGGTTGGAGGAGGAGGCGGAGTA
Source organism: Hemicentrotus pulcherrimus (assembly GCA_003118195.1). Classification (NCBI taxonomy): domain Eukaryota; kingdom Metazoa; phylum Echinodermata; class Echinoidea; order Camarodonta; family Strongylocentrotidae; genus Hemicentrotus; species Hemicentrotus pulcherrimus. Next base: position 178,058 of record BEXV01000599.1, on the reverse strand, counting down.
GGCGCTCAGCATACCCCTTCCACGCCCACTCGTCTGTCGATCCTTACCAATAAACCTTCGGTGATTAGTATCAAGGTGCCTAATATTTCCGGTCGGCTGAACTCGCTGGTGGTCAAGAGACCCGTTTCTCAAAACTTGTCAAAGGTGAGCATTTGTCGCTTCTTTATTTAATCCTCCCCCTCCCCTACATGATGGAAGCATTTGTCAAGGGCTTCCCCATTTGTGAAGGACAATCCAATTAAGGTAGCAATTTGCTGTGAATGTAAAAAGAATATTTGGTGAGACAGATTTATGACTGTTTGAACAAAAATGCATAAATAATTTTAAAATCATAATTTTGAAAAATTGATATCACTGTGATGTTATGGGGTACAGTCAAACCTGCTTTAGTGACCATTCGTCTACAATGACCACATTTGTTTTAATGTGGTTTTTGAAGTTTCTACCAACTTTGAATTTTTGTTTCGCAAGCTTTCGTCCACATCAGCGGACGAACTCAAGCTAAGTGATCAGTCACACGTTTTCTTAGCTGCGCTGCCTGGTGTCCTGTGACTGATCACTTAGCTTCAGAAAGTCCACAGGAGTGGACGAAAGCTTGCGCAACAAAAATTCAAAGTTGGTAGAAGCTTCAAAAACTACATTTCATCATTATCCCCAACCGATGAGAGTTTTCTGAATCACCACATTTTTTTGTTTCCCTTGAAACATGTACTAAAGACCACCTGTCTTCAAAGACCTTTTGTGTTTCCCTTGGGAAGTCGCTATAGACAGATTTAACTGTATTACAAAAAAGGTATCTGCACATATGAAAAGTCCTTTGCTTACTCTCTCAATTTAATGTTATGAAAACGAATAGCCATTGTAAATTATAAAATAAATACAAATTATGTTTGTTTTTCTTCCGGCTCTTATGAAGGAACTTGATTACATGGCAAAGCAGTACAAGCGGCAATTCCTGTCTACACGGCCGAAAGACAACCCACTGCCTTCAGCCCTATCAAGTTGTGCTGCCTCGCAATCTACGTCTTCGTCAACGCTGCTCTCATCAACCACAAGTGTTACTACAGCCTGCCTGAAGAAGCCTTTAACTGCCGAAGAAATGGTATGTTGTCAATTCAATTTAATTCAGTTTGTATTTATTTCATTTCAAACAGAAAGATAAACAAAGGAATTACAGAAATTATGAACAAAAATGTATGTACATGTACATATTCACTTTTTTCTTGGTAAGTATACAAATACACTTTACACATGATAAAAACAAAATTTAGAAGAAATTCTTAATTTCTGCGGAAATGAGGGGATCCACTAAAAAGCAGTGCCTGGAGTTTGTGGAGTTTGTGGAGTTTGAGACCATCACGATACCCAAAGATACTCATAACTTCTGATATCCATGGTGATAGACCCCGGGGCAGACCAGCCAAGAAATGGATTGATTGTGTAAAGGCCGATTGTGCTACTAGATGTCTGGGATCCCTCACAGAAGCGACCAGAACGTCACAAGACAGGAAGATCTGGCTTGACGTCATGAAGCAGAAGCCATCACACATCTCCCAGATGGTGCGGAAGGCTTAGGTCAAGGTCAAGGAGTTTGTGGATCCCCTATATGTTGTCTGCTGTTTCTCATCTAAGTGTGGTTTATCATGGAAAATGGCTTTGCAGGGTCTACAAAGGATTCGCTCTAGATATGTGTGTATCAAATTGGCAGCACCCAGGTCTCATGGAAACCCAAGATCTAAATACAGACACCCATCCCCCTCCATGTTATGAAATTTTTACTTTGAGCTCATGCCTCCTACAGACCCACTCAAAAGGGCTCATTTGGGACCCCAACAATTTTTTATGTTGGCCTTTTTTGAGAGAGCTTGCTTGCTACATCACAGGGGAATGGCTTTTCAGGACCAAACACTTTTTACCATGTTGAAATCATGCATTGGCTTCTTTTTAGCATGTGTCATAATCCTTGTATGGGAGACTTGACCCACTGGTTTTTTTCTGGGACCCTCTTCACAAAGCCTTTTTTCAATGACAAATGACAAAAGCCAGTGACAAATATGCTGATAACCAATCAGAAGCAAGGATTTCACTAGCTTATATCAAAAACTGTCAATTGTCACTGATGACAAGTTTTTTTCAGCATGGGGTCCTGAAGTCCCTCATGCTGAATGGAGCACGTAGTATGTCGTTCAGTGGCAAGAACCCTTGATCACACCGAGGCTAGATTATACATTTGACTGGGTGAAGAAGTAGAAATGAATTAGGACTATCTGAGCTTGATCACAATAATAGATGTATCGAGAACAAACTTAAAAAGAAACAACCACCAGAAACAGAATTAAAGTGTTATACATGCAGTACGTTCCTTTTTCATTGTATGTGACAGTGATTAAATACGATCAAAATATTGTTTGTTTTTGTTTCTATAAAATATTTCTGTTCTTTGTAATTTACTCATCTGGTGAGCTCTTAATTCATCAGTCAATCTTATTGCAAATTGTATATAATGTAATAAATTACCATTATTGTTGTAGACGACATGTCATTGTTGATACTTTTGTGTTGTGATAGAAACTGGAGTTCATGGCGTCCATTGGCCTGGTCACCCCCAAGACGGCTGAAACCTTACAGAGTAAGAGATCGGAGAGGAAAAGAAGGAGTACGGCCAACCCCCAGTTCTCAAAGTTCGACAAGCATGAGTTGGAGGTAAGCGCAGGGGTTGGTCTTTGGTTGATTTAGTGAAACAATATAGGATGTCAAGAAAAAAGAAAATATGATCTACAAACCAAGATAGTTCAAACTCTTGTTGTAAGTGGCTGAACCTGAGATCTCGGAGAAGGATATGAATTTTGAAGCCATTATCGGTGGCAGGAAATGGATGAGAAATCTCTGACAGATGATGAAAGAAAAGCCCTCATATTTGCCCCTCTTTGATTGGTGAACTGAAAATATTACCAGAACTTAAGATGGACTTTAGGACATTTTGTTTATGAAATTGTGTTATATCATCCATGCCTCCCCACCCCCCCCCACCATCTCACCCCTGAATCTGCCACTAGTTGTTAGCTTATTATTGTTACGGTTTGAAAAATATACGCTATTAACTAGTTCATCAGTATGATATATTGCATGCATATCATTTTAGTAGTTCATTACAACGTAACTTAGTATTATCCTTCAGTTTGTTTATTGACCTCTTGTTTGTAAACAGAGTCGGAGATCGGCGACAACTTATCTAGCTGCTGCAAATGGATGGTCAGGAGAGAAGAGGAGAAAAGGTAAGAACACAGAACCCTTCAATCTTTCATACTTATAGCATTAGAAGGGGAACACATCTTGTAAATTTATTCTAGAATTGAGGTTAATAATGATTATAATAATAATATGTCTTGTTTACCAGGGTAGCCTCTTTAGTAAATCTGTTCTCACTGAGGGTCTTGTATTCACATTATTACCCCCAGCTTTAGCCGAGCTTCCATGAAAAGGTGCTCAAGCATTCAAGGAATTACTTCCTACTGTGTGCTCAATTCCCTCACCTGGGTGTAGGGTGGCAAATGTACATTTGATATCTTGCAAAAAGACATTAAAGCCCCACTGTCCTACTTGTAGCTACTTGCTCCCTCTATATAGAAAATTCCCCAATCGGTGCCTGTTGATCCCCCATGATCCTCTTATTCTTATGTTAGTTGTGAGCTGAGTTAATGAGATAGCCACCTGTCAGTGACCTCGCTGTGTGGTCTAATCCCTTCTGGCCCAGTATTATTGACGGTCTTTAATGGCTATGAAGATTGTCTTGTGGAAGTGTTAGAAAGCATGAATTCAAAGTTATGCTGTGTCTTGTTCATTGAAATGCAATCCAAGAGAAAGTTTCTTAGGTTTATTGTTAATTGTAAATGCACAAAATGTGTTATTCAGGTAACCATCTTTTCCGCAAACTTACCTTCCCCCAGTTCTTTCAACATTGTTTGCTTGATTGTTTCACCTGACTGCTAAAAAACATGTGTATGCTTGTAAGAAGGCAACCAGGGGACCCACGTCTTTAAATCCTCTACGAGGGACGTGGTAATGAGGATTAATGCCTTACCAAAGGGCACTAGCGCATCGACTTGATGTCGAACCCGGGACCTCCCGGTTACGAGACCACTGCTCGCCCTCCGAGCCGTCACGCCCCCTGTGTTAATCTACTAAGAAAGCACATTGATGAATCTCTCTGAACATTTTGCTCACTCTTCATGTCTAATCACTATGAACATGACGGACAAAGAACGCGGACAAAATATACAGTTCCTGAGGTGGACAAAGGAACATCCCTTCACAGCTATTATGTAAAAAGGTGAATAAGCATGTGACACCTGTTCTACATATTTTTACATAATAGCAGTGAAGGGATGTTCCTTTGTCTACCTGATGAACTGTATATTTTGCCCGCTTTCTTTGTTACTCATGTTCATAGTGAATATGTCCTGTTCTCATTCACTCTCTAAATATTTCTTTTTGTGCCTCCTTTTCCCTACAGCTGCTAGGCCTGCTAGATTCGCAGATGGTGTTGGTTCAGAAAATGCTGGAATAAATGGTCTGCCTAAGCACGATTCTGATGTAAGTAGTTTGTATACAATGGACTTTGTAGTTTGACTTTATTTGAGACATCTTGTCAAAGACTTTGTCTTCTCTTTAATCTCAGTTAATTTACTATCTTGAGCTCTGGTATGGGAATCATATTTTGAGAGAAAAACTGAATGTCACATGCATATTCACATATTCTATACGTTTTTACATAAAAGCAGTGAAGGGATGTTCCTTTGTCTACCACAGCAATTGTTGAGGGTAGAATGAGGAACTGTATATTTTGTCCTCTTTCTTTGTCTGTCATGTTCATAGTGTACTGTTCTTTTTAGAACTATAAGCTCAAGAATGATTACCAACAGTCCTTTTCAGGACTACACACACTCTCAAGAGAGAAAGATTACAGAGAGTCCTTTTCAGGTCTCCCCAATCCTCCCTTTCTCACATGGTGCAAACGTAAGCCTACTGTATATGTACATCACCATGCAAGCCGATACTTATCTAAGAAAGCATCTAATACAATTCATTTACTTTGATAATCATGTTGTCCCTCTCACCGTCAGGGCCATGAGGATATATGTGCAGTCTGTAGGCAGATTGGTGAGCTGCTGATGTGCGATACCTGTAACCTAGTCTACCATCTGACCTGCCTGGACCCGCCCCTTGCCGCCGTTCCCCCAGGGGCATGGAGCTGCCCCGAATGCAAGGTAGGATCATAGCTTGTAGAGTAATGAGAGTTGCGTCAATGGAAGCCGTGCGCATTCATAAGTCAAATTTAGAAGTTGATTCCTTGAAATGCTTAGAGTGCAAGGTTGGATTATAGCTTGTTTAGTAAAGAGAGTCGCGTCACTGGAAGTCGTGCTCATGCATAAGTCAAATTCAGGAATTAATTCCTTGAAATCCTTAAGTGTGGAGCGCCAGAAGTGTCAAGTGTTCCTGACATTAGCGCTTTACAAGAACCCACAAGTATAATTAGTAGTAGTAATATCATTATTATTTTCATTATTATAGTTATGTAGAAGTAAAGACCTACCAGAGAATTGGCAAGACACTTAAACCGTGGTTCGCGCCTTCTCTCTCATAAACATGTCAACAAAAGAAAATTAGAAAGAGGAGAAATATGAGAAAAATTTTCATTAGTGGATTAAAGGGAGATAGTAGTCGTTTCCATGTCCAGTAGGTCATAATTCACTGACACCAGACTTGATGGAAATACCATTAATGGTTGTACAAGTCTTGTACACAGCAAACCCCTAGTCCAATCACGAAATACCCCCTAGTCTCTCGGAGAGTCTTTGGATGAAGGAAATGTCAGGTAATGACTTTTCCATATGGGATGATGGGTGGAAAATGCAGAGCATTACATAAGGTCTATTGGTCATAAAACTGAAGGCTAATCCTGGTGATTGACAACACCCAAGTGGTGTCAAATTCCCCATGAAAGCCCACTACTGTGCATCATTGACACGTCTTCCGTTCCAATTTCTCCTTTGACTGATGCAGTTAAAGGGTAAAGACAAGCCAGAGAACTGGCAGGGCACCTTGGCTGTGGTTCATGCCTTTCTCTCTCACAAACAGTCGATGGAAGACGAGAAGAAAAAGCTCGGTCGGCGGGCGGCGGACCTCCGGATGCAGAGGGTCCATCTGGAAGAGAAGGCTAAACATCTCAACGATGCCATTACGGTAAGGACAGATTGCAGAAGATCACCGTTATTGTACAGTCAAACCTGCTTTAGTGACCACCTGTACATACAGACCACCTGTCTATAGAGACCATATTTTTTGTTTCCCCTTGAATACGGTGTCTCATTAAAACCTTTATTATAGGAACCTTTACATAAGACAAACCTTTCTTTAGAGACCATATTTTTTGTTTCCCCTTGAATACGGTGTCTCATTAAAACCTTTATTATAGGAACCTTTACATAAGACAAACCTTTCTTTAGAGACCATATTTTTGTTTCCCCTTGAATACGGTGTCTCATTAAAACCTTTATTATAGGAACCTTTACATAAGACAAACCTTTCTTTAGAGACCATATTTTTTGTTTCCCCTTGAATACGGTGTCTCATTAAAACCTTTATTATAGGAACCTTTACATAAGACAAACCTTTCTTTAGAGACCATATTTTTGTTTTCCCTTGAATACGGTGTCTCATTAAAACCTTTATTAATGGAACCTGTACGTAGAGACCACTTTTCATCTTTCTCTCTAGTGTTCTTTATATACAGGTTTCACTGTATTAATCAGATTATCATCATCATCATTAAAGCGAATTATATAACTACATTGCATTTAAACATGTCATGCAGGACAGCAGGCCTATTGCACAAAACAAAAGAAAGTAAAGATGCCTGAATACTGAACCATATGCTAAATTTCTGTCACAAATTTACTCTCAGCCGATCAAATGCCACAATTTCAGTTATTGCAATTTGATATCGATAATGAGTTTTGTAAACCAGGGCACAGGTCTGCACACTTTTTTTGCCACTGGGTCCAGACTGAAATCTTTGGGTCCCTGTGCACAGGGCCCTTGTTTAAATTTCCCCAAATTTTGGGTGCCCAGAGTTAGAATCTTGGGGGCCCATTGGCATAAGGAGTGCCTGTAAGTGTCCATCACTGGCTGGGCTAACATCAATTTTTTTCAAGACAATACCAACCGTCCTTTTCTGGACTACACACACTCAATAAAGAAAGATTATTGAGAGTCCTTTTCAGGACTTCCAAATCCTCCTGGCTCCCTCTCTCTCTCTCTCACATGGTGCAACAGCAAGCCTACTGTTCCGTATATCTGCATCACCATGCAAACCATTATAAGCAGCATCTAATCTCTCTTTGTTCTCGACTTTTCACAGAATCAAAGCAAATCAAACGAATCCTTGATGACATCCTTTCGCAAGACGGAGGCAACGATCACCCAGCTCAAAGACTTCCTCACAAGCTTTCAGGTCAAGGCGGAACCCATGATGGAAAGCCAATAACAGCAATTGGAAATCGAAATAGATTTGTATGATTTTTATATCGTTCTTTTCTAGTCATATATAAATATATATATAAGTCTGTCTCTTTTTTTTACAACTCAGATCAGACAATAATTTTGAGATAGTATGAGAGGCGTGCTTTTTTTGTTAGTATGTTGCATTGATGAAACTCTCTTACGATTTATACATGTAGGCCTGACAAAACCTTGGAATATTTTCCAGCTCGTCACCTAGGATTAAATCAAATGCAGCAAGAAATTTCATGTTGACAGTACCGTGCCTATTTAAAAGTACCTACTAGTCTTGCCCGTATATGGCCATATTCCTACTCTGAAATATGCATTCTGTTGTAATGAGTGTAGAGGTACATGTATAAGGCTTGTTCGGATGTGGCACAGTCAACTGATGGATAAAAAAAAGCCACGTGTAAATGAACGTCAACTGCACGCAAGAAATGTCTTGCACGTATTTATCGAGCTCTCTACGTCATCACAACGACAAAAATGTTGGTTTTATTGCGCCATGTCTGAACAAGCCTAAAATATGCATGTAAGTGTATGGGTACGCCATGGAACGTCTAAGCAGGGCACAAGATCACCTTACTGTGGAAAGTTGTATGTTTTGTCCCTAAAATGGGATGTAAAGCCATAGGTCCCTTAGTGTAGTAACCATAAACACGCACCTGTTTCATCTGACGTTAAGTTGAGTACTTCATGCCATGAAGGTCTATGTTCGGAAGCGCAGACTTTTTTTTGTCTCTTGTCTCAAACAAAAATTGCCTCCATATTCAAGTCACAAGAATCCAGAGTCTGATCCAAGGACTTAAGAAACCAATTCCCTTCACAGTTAGGCTCACCATTTGGGAAAGGGACTTTTTTAACAGGTCGAGGGATAGAAAGTGTATGATACTGCCAATGGGAAAAACAGCGTAGTGTTTCCCACATATGTGAACAGAACTCAACAAGAGAACAGTAAATGAGTATATTATAGTGTGTCCTTTAATCTCAGTAGATCAGTGCAACGCGACCCAATGTACATGATATTTCTGGCAGCATGAATTTGTTTGATCTTCTACTTTTATTTTCTTTTTTCTTGGTTAGTTGGTTATGGGTTGCTGTGTTGTGTAACTTCTGTTATTATCAGTATTTTAATTAGAGCCTCTGCCCCCCACGGTGGTGCAGAAAGCGTAATTTTCTTCTTTTTATTAGCATGAATCTGATAATAGTTAGAAATCTCCAAAAACAATGCAAGGTGCTGTTATTATGAAGCATTAAATGTCCCTTTGAATTGTTTAAATAAAGAGTACCGAAGCTGTGACGTCATAAAAATCTATTTTTAGAATTTCTCAATTTTTCTTCATTTTCCGAAAGAGCATCAAAAATAATGTCCAAATATCGAAATCCAATTGAATATGTTAAGTATTGGCTGAGATATGACCATCTGAATAAATATATGTCCTATGGGAACTCGGTGTTATATGCTCTGGCTCCTAAATAGATTTTTGATGACGTCACACTTCACCACTCTATTTGACTCTTCGCTCCTTTATATACAGTGTGAGCCCCTTTGTTTTCATAGGAATGATTTTTGCCTAATTTTGTTTTGCCAAATTTTGATTTCTTGCCCATGCTTTTACCCGCAGCCACTTGTTGTTGAAGAACCAGTATTACATTTGTCCATAAATAGTGTTGTTGTTGTCTGAATGTCAGAATGTAGGTCACAAGGTCAAGGGTTCAAATTCATGCCACATAAATGGTCAGTTGATTGGTCAAACGCTTCTTCTTCTCCTCCATCTCCTCTTGCTTCTCCTTTTCCTCCTCTTCTCTGTCTCCTCCTCCTCCTCTTCCTCCTCCTTCTCCTTCTCCTCCCCTTCTCCTTCTCATTCTCCTTCTCATTCTCCTTCTCCTTCTCCTTCTCCTTCTCCTTCTCCTTCTCCTTCTCCTCATCCTCCTCCTCTCCCTTCTTCCTCTTTCTTCCTCTTCTTCATTCTCTTCTCCTTCATTATTTTTTGTAAAGTAAAAGTTCATGTTTGTATCATATATGATACATTCATGTATCTTGGAATTGCCCAACAGTTGATCCCCAATTTTGTCTACCCATATTAATGTTATATGCCCTTAAGAATTTTAAAAGCAGGCAATACCTGACTTTCAGCATTATTATTTGATCGTTATTTGAATGTGCTAAACTGTCAAAACAGGTTCATTGTTAGAATATAGGATTTTGAACACTTATGTAATATATCGTTGTTCCGCTGGGCCTCCTGAAATTTAAGCGGGCATGCCCTGACTCTATTTTTGATGCTTTCATAATGACTTGATAAAAGTCTCAGTCGGCCTGATAATGACTGTGTCAATAATTTCATTTCATTGCAAAAATCTCAAAATGTTTGGATGGCTAAATACATGCTGCTCCCAACAGGCAAAATTATTCCTTGAGTTTTTGAACAGAGAAAATGTGAAAGTTAGCAGAAATTTTCCTAAGTTCAAATCACGATACTTCATGCAGTTGATCCTACATGTATTTGGTCTGTTTTTGAAGTCACAAATTTTATATTGTATACTACTAGACCCAACCAAAAATACATTTTAGAAGAAAAAAATTGATTCTCTTGATTACAAAGTATACCTGCAAAGTGCCTGCAAGTGTTGTGTTTAAATTAAACAAAATATGAAAAATTGAATGAATACATTGGACCTTGTAAGAAATGTATCAAAAATACAAAGTTGGTCCTTAAAATTGATTGATTTTTTTTTCTGAAACAAATAATACATGAATAAGTAGAAATGTTCTATGCGGGATGTGCAATATGGCCATGAATATGGATCCCCCTTTCCTTTTGATTTCTATAACTCTACCACTGAAAGTGGTAACTGCATTAAATAATAGTTCTTGATTGTGGTAACTACATGAGGATAGTTATCATGAGCATTAACAAACTTTTAATCCACTTGCCAATGAGCAAGAAATAAGACAAATTTGGAAGGAAATTAAGATATCAGTATTCATGTGATGAGTTTTGGAGGTGTTCTTGTAATGACCTCATTTTGTCTGCTGCCCTCTAGGAGGCCATAAGAGTTATGTATTGTCAATGGCAGCAAACTGCCTTCTTGCCGATGGCATGAGAAACGTGTTTATTGAATGTATGTAGGTCATTAAGAGACGCAACCGCTTGGTGGCAGAGCAGTGGTTTCGTACCCGGGAGGTCCTGTGTTCAAAACCAAGTCGATGCGCTCGTGCCCTTTGGTAAGGCATTAATCCTCATTACAAAGTCCCTCAAAGAGGACTTGGTCCCCTGGTTGCCCACTAACAAGCATACACATGCTGTCTTAGCAGTCAGGCAAAACAAACAAATGAATTGAGACTTAAAGGCGTGCTGAAGTAACCATTCAAAAGCATGTTTGAGAGTAGCTGAGTAAGAATGGCAGACATCATCTAGAATATTTTCTTTACCCTTCTAATTTCTTGCGGTTTGTTGAAACCCTTCTGTTTCACCTAATGTTCTTTTTATAAAGCAACTTGTGTTTCCAACTGCGATTTCCTTTGAGAATTTTGTTTCAACGTGGATAGTAAATGATCACAGAAAATGAGGGCATGTTTGTACAAAATCTCATTTCATTTTTACTTCTGGTCTATGTACATGTACTTCTTTCAATGTCATCTACTTATCTGGTCATATTTTCTGTTTTAAGCAATCACAATCACTCATAAATGCATGTTTGAAAAACCAGGGGAGTGTTTCACAAAGATCCTAGGTTTGACTTCACAATTATGGAAAGCTGTTAGCATCTTTGAAAATATTTTGTTAAAGTAATTTTATGAGGCATGAAGTGTTGATTCAAATCATTTATATTTTCTATTATCAAGGAGATTTCATGTTTTTGATGTTGAATTGATGAAAAGTCTAAAATACTTCAATTTTTGCTTTTGAATAGATTTTATTTTAAGGCTACAAATGGCTCTCCATAATGTTTCAGTCCAACTTAGAGTTGAGTTCGACTTGGGATCTTTGTGAAACATCTCCCATGTTGGTCCATACACTGAAGTACTTGTTTTTTCAGGTAAAGTTATTTCTCTTATTTGTCTGCTACATGTATATTGAGTGGAGGAGCCATAAGATGTTATGACATGTATTGTACATGAATTACACAAACGAAGCAAAAGATTACAACTTTACGTGTCATATTCTGTCAAACCTGCCCCAGGGTCTAAAATCATGCTTGATAAACTTGGACCTTATACTAACTTCCTATGCTAAACCTTATTCATTTCATTTACTGTATGTTGTTAGTTCTGCGTACATTTTAATTATCAGTATACATTAAAAGAAATGTAGGATGAAGAAATATAAACCTGTTTAAACAGAACTGACCGGGTCTCCAAGATACGCAAAGCTTGATGCATCGGGAGCCCTGTTAATTGAATGCATTACGAGTTACAACAGAAAAGACATAATTAGGGGGTTCCTTGTGTTGCCTTTGTCTTTTCCAGCTTTATTCATGTTGTATAGAGACTCGAGTCCACTGTACACTGCACGATCTGAATAAGATTCAATTTTGGAAGAGTTTGCGGTAGCATTTCAATTATGGCACTTCAAATTGGCTGAAACAGTAATGTTATTGTGATGTAGTGCCGGACAACTTTCCCATTTCTTTCAACGCACAAAATAACCCAAATGTCATATCTTGCAAAATGTATGACTCTGGAGTATCTTTTTTCTTTTAGATGATCTAAAAATGTACTTTCCATAATTTATTTTGAATAGTGCCCCCAAGGAAGGTGGCACTGGGGTTAAAAAAAAAATCAGAAATGATTTATATTTTGTGTACAGACAAACAGAAGAGTTGTCCTTGACTACTTCACAATCAACTGAACGTTTGAGAATCGCATAGCTATAGTGATCTCATAATCTAAACATTCATTACTGTCTTAGTATTGGTCGTTATATATTAGACTTAAAGATGAAGTTGAGTTCTGGTCAATGCGATTGCATTGTGAAAGAAACGGTGTGGAATCGACCGGAAAAGGTTAATCATCTAGCATATAAGAATTTGTGTGTATTGCAAGGTGCTGGAATCATCAAAATTATAAGAAATTTGGTAAAGTTACAAACACTGTACACAGAAAGATGTATATGGGACTACACAAACACGTGGCGTAACCCCCCCCCCGAGTTTCACGATGAACATGACATATTTAGAATATGAAGGCATTTGTAGAGCCATGCTTTTCAGGGAACATGTCTGATCTGATGTTCTTCCACACTTGCATAATAAGAATGATAAAGTTCACAAATTATTTTTCACCTCTTCCCAGAACTCAACCTTCTCTTTAAGCTTGTCTGTTTCTCTTATTTTTCTACTTTAATGCCAATTTAGTTATTTATTACCAGGGTAGAATTGCCCTTTAAGTTTTCACTGTACTGCCATTTGATTCAATATGCATGGATAAAGAATACACATTACACATAATTTATTTACATTATTGTTTTCCTATTTTGCATATTGCACGATGCACCCTAAATTGTGCAAGTAGATATACCATGACTAATAGAATCTTCCAAACTTTTCTAGAAAATTGGACTAATATTTCCCAATTCTCCAGATAAGAAAAACTTCTAGATAAAGACTATAGCATTTTTCTACGTCGATGCATTTTTTTATACAAGACATTGTACATTCATATATGATACTAGTATGTTGTACTTGTATGTGTGTAGTCTCATTTTGTTTTTGTATGCCTAAAGATGTGTTCCATTTGGGGGAGGTTGTTAATTTTCCAGTGCCTTTTATACTTTTGGAGGGAGTCAAAATATCGTTTGGAACGAGAAGGACGCTAACTTGCATCTTTTACACAGAGTTAACGTCCTTCTGGCTTCGACAATAAAGTGTAGTAGTTTCTACATGTAAAGTACTGTACAGTTATATTGTCCAATGTACATCGTGTATTTATTATCGTTCCCATAGGTACTTGTACACATTCAAATGTCTGTTAGTTTGCAATAATTGATAATAAAGTTGATAGTTGATGTTTCTTCTTTTTTTTTTTTTTCAACTTGGAATTGAAAACCTTGCGTGCCATACTGTTGTATTATTTTGTTGGACATAGAAGGGCATATTGTGGCATGGTATCATGGAGAAACGGGTGTGAGGAAAGTTGCAGAAGATGAAGAGAGGGATTATTATTATGAATGTTATTGACATTCTTTTACCTCCTCCTTAATTGAAAAAGATCTTTCTTTCTTTCTTTCTCCCCCTCTCTCTTCCTATCTCTTTCTCTCACTCATTTATTCTGTCCTCAACCTCTCTCTCTCTCTCTCTCTCTCTCTCTCTCTCATGTGTATCTCTTTCTCTCTCTCAATACATATATATACATGTATATGTATATATTTCACTCCTTCTCACATCCACAAACTACAAAATCTTCCACACAAAGACATGAATAATAATCCTACAGAACACTAAGCTCACTTTTAGTTGCACTTTATTGTTTAAATAGTAACTTACAAATGTACTTCCCATCCTCGGTTTCGTTTTACCATTGGCAAAAACTAAGGCAAATTATAATATTTTGCATTTCAACTTCGTTCGGATTCAGAAACCATCACATATTACATATATCTTGACAATAACAACATGATTCTAGTATACTTCTGAAGAGCTCAGACAAACTTTTTCATTTAAATACTTAAATCATAAGAAAATTATCAATCACACTAATTAGTAAACCATATTTGGCAAAGTTTCTCTGTGATGTTGTTATACTATGATTGTATCATTGGCTCAACGATTACTCCGGAAAATTCAATTTGTATAAAATATTTAGTATAACCCTATAATAATCATATATATATATATCTAAATACAATTCATCAATTCTTACTCTTCAAGAGCAAATCTTTTTGAAGATTGCAGTGAAACGAGTTAAAAGGAGGGATCGGATATAATGCTTTTACAGTGGAATGTTACCAACGTGTTCACATTTTTACAAGTAATTAAACAAAACTAATTTCCAACAAACAGTGTAAGTTGATACTTGACCATTCTGAAGCAATTTCAATGTTACATTTCCAAAAGTATATATTGTGTGGACTAAAGATATTTCCCCTCAATTATGAGACAAATATAAAGGTACAGTGTGAAGAATGTTCATGAAAAGACATTTCTTACAGAATTTAACAATGACACCAAAAATTCAATTCAAAATTGTCCATAAACCTATTATTGGCAGAAAAGAAGAGACGATATGGTTCACAAAATGTCAACAGTTCGTATGAACTTATCATATTTAAATTGCATTGAAGGAATATATTTGATTGCCAACAAAATTATTTGATAATATATCATGCATTTAAAAAAAGAAAGCGCAGATACAAGCCTTCATCAAATACATGGATGTTCAAATATTTACAACAAATCGCTTCATGTATATTACAGCAAAAACCGTGTGAAAACCAAGTTATATGCTGCTGTACAAACCCAGTTATATACATCATTTGCAAACGCAATATATTATTTTACAACTTTACATGTTAGTTAACTAATTTTCACACCGAAAACCATTGTGGCCATTTTCTAGAATCACTCTCTAGTACATGATTCTGTTGGCCACTATATTCTCTGTACAATGAATTACAAGGAACCGAACAAAAAAAAAGACAAAAACATGCATTGCATGGGCTTAAACTTTTGAAAGAAATATTTGCTTCTTAACAAGTTAGGAAACAGACTTCCATAGTGTCATACACAGTTTGGAGGTGGGATCGAGTAACAGATAAAACGATGAGGATAAACATTTCAAAGCTGTAGTATCGAAGTGGAGGTGCATACTTGGTACATAGATATATTTTGTAAGAAACAGATTGCTAAACTTCCAATTGGTTGGTCCGGAGCTGGCAACCTTACCTTTCAATCCTTCTTCATGACTGGACCACTTCTAAACGAATTACATTCCAAATTGGATATCACTTTCTACAGAAAGCATGGAATAACAGTTTATCAATAAGTAACCCCAAGCTTAAGGGTATCATATAATGATATATATGATCAAATAATAACAAAAATTGATACAATTCAAATATACCATTCCACAATAATTCTCCACTTAATGAGTTTCATAGAATCACAAATGCACTTTTGATGAACTTTATCAGAAATGGAGCTGAACTCCTAGCAATTTTTTCACACACGATCTTCAACACTTACAGAAAAAAAAGGTCAATTGTACGGTAAAAGAGAGAACAGGATACCCATAGCATATTGAGAGACATAGTTGCGACACATGGAAATGTACACGGTTATAGGTCATGGAACTCCATTCCCTGTTCCCTTGTTTGTACAATCTCTATGGGAACGGTTGAGGATCCATTAAAAATTGACTGACCAATCAGAGACAAACTCCGATGATGTAACTATGTCTCTAAAATAGCTATGATTTTACCCTATAAGCTTGAAAAGAGATCCAATAATAAGCTCTAGCTCCATACACGCTCTTAAACACTGAAGCCCTGACTTGAAATAATGAATCTATTAATAACCTCAAAACTATCATTCCTGAAGAAAAGGAACAAATCAGCCAATCAAAATAATCTCTAGAAATAAAGATGTTGTTTCTCCATCGATGATTCTCCAGTGTTTGTGATCTTGCATTCAAATGAAACAAATACTATAGCTGATTATCTCACAAGCATGTTAAATATCCATCGCAGACCACAGATTCACACCAGTGATATATGAACAAGTTTAGAAAAATGCTCAGACAATCATCAACCTTGAAATACAAATGCATATAAATTAAACAAATCATGACTCGTGCTCTTGTGCCTGAGTTTTCAAATAATGGTGATTTACATGAGCATAGAGAGAATAATTGTAAGTTTACTGTACTTTTTTGCACGAGTGAGTAATATACATGTCATCAGTAGTAGACATAAATACAGAAGTGTTGGTACGTCGGGACTGAAGAACATAGTAATGTAGATGATGACCCTTTAAAGTTCATGATATGTTGCACGTATTTTCTCTGCGCTTGATCCCTAAGCTGAACCCGACAAACTGGTCTAGAACTCTCTAGGCCCAAGCTTACAAACACCCCTCAACTTAAACTGAGAAGCTTTACTCAACAACAACAAAAACATGATAGTAGAACCCGCCTTGGGGTTCAACTCTCCGTGAAGGCCACCCGTCTACAGTGTTTGTATGTCCATCACCGACGTTATCTTTCCCAGGGAAAGTATCTGTTCAGAAAAGGTCACCTGTTTACAGTAGCCACGTCTCTTCTATCCAGACTACTGTCTAGAATGACCACTCCATCTGTCTCCCTCATCCAATTAATACATGTGGTACGACTGCTTCAGAAGGGCCACCTGTCTACAGTGGCTACTTTTGTCTTTAGACAGGCTTGGCTGTACTCGCCGTCACAGGTCGGTGCAGGAGAAATATATATAGAAGTATACTCCATCTAGCGAGGTACCTTCGCCCCTCGACGGAGCATTGCACGTCAGAAATCAAGAAGACCAATACCGCTTCAGTTCATGCTATACAAAACGCGGGATTGTCCAATCATCAAGAAACTGCCACCACGATACATGGCGCCCTGGTGGGGCCGCGCTCAATGGGTGCGAGCGATGGTGCTCGTCACGCGGCAGTAGCGCAGGAACCTGAAGAAGATGTTGATGACAAAGGCCCAGAGGTTGCGGGCGAGCTGAGAGCGGGCGATGAGAACGCGCCAGAAGACCACCAGGATTGCGGTGTTGAACATCCATCGGATGTTGCGCAACCTGAAGAATGAAAAGAGGGCAGCATTGGAGTCAACTATCTAATTGGAATCCCCATGGTAAGATAAATATTTTCTGTTCAGGGCCCATTTCACAAAACTTGTCTTCAGTGACGAATGACAGTTTTTGATATAAGCTAGTGAAACCCTTGCTTCTGATTGGTTATCAGCAGATTTGTCACTGATTTTTGTCATTTGTCATTGAAGGAAGAAAGGCTTCTAATGATGAAAATGCCCACATATTATTTTTCACCCCTCCCCAGAACTCAACCTTCTCTTTACATCATCCTTATTTAATATTATGTTCCAGGAGTATAATGACTGACAAGATTGCTTACATTTTGAGATGGTTGCGTGCTGCAGGGATGTCATTCATATCTTCCTTGAGGACGTATTTCTTGGTGCCAAGGCAATAGGCTTCTAGGTAGGTCGGCCAATGGAGTGGTCTCACGTCGGTAAAGTAGACCTGCAAAAGTAACAACAATAAAAAATAGTCACATTTGTATAGCACTTAGGCAATTTTGCACTACTTGTAGCTACTTGCTATCACCTCTTGTTACTACCTCTATATAGCAAACAATGCCTAAGCGGTAGCCGTTGGTCCCCATGGTCTCCTTTTTTTTATGTTAATTGAGAGCAGATTTGATGAGATAAACACCTGTCACTAACCATACAGGGTGGTTTAATCCTGACCTAGTGCAGATGGGCTTTAAAGGGATCTTGTAACAATGTAAAATCTGAGATACACGGCCCTACGTGTTATCAGTGTCTGTGATATGGTGTAATATTGAAGCCCTAAAAAAAATGCGCTTCAAAATGATCAAGAAGTGCCTCAAAAAAGTAAAAAATCTTTGAGTGACCGGTTTTACCATACTCGTTTTCCCCAGTAGACTGTAGTGTTATGAAAACCGTCAGGCGAACGGTTTTCAAAATTTGGTATTCCAATCATAAATATCTTGATAATCAGTCAGGCGATCGGCTTGTGAAAGTCATGGGGTTTCTGACTGACCTTAAGGTTTATAATTATCATTGTACCATGAGCTAAATCCAGAATTTTGTTTCAGAATCTGAGACAAAGTTACCGGATCCCTTTAATACTAATTTTCTAATGGCTTTACATTGTAATAACTATTATCATTATCTCGGGCATTGGATTCAATTACTAATCTGTAAATGATAGTGCACATGCTCCACTCCCTGGGGAGTATTCCTGCCAAATCCATTCACATCAACGTTCGCATATTACCGGGGACCTATGTGACACCTGGGTGGAGAGTGGCAAATGAAAAACTAATGTCTTCCCAAATGAAATCAGTGCCGCAGTGACTTGACTTGGATATTGCAGAATATGCTTTGGTTCATTGGGTAGATTAGGAGTGTCGTCGCCCCGATCATGGCCATCTATACACAGAGTTTGGCCAACCCCGTTCGAGTTGGGACACAATATGACGACTACTGCTTTGTTGGGCAAGCACAAAACAAGAGAATATACGCCATGCCGTGACCCAGTGAAACCAATTTGGCCAAACTCTGTGGATGGATGGCTCTGGCCCCGATCGTGAACCTACCTTCCTATCTTCCTCGCTCATAGCGGCCGAGAGGGCTATCGTGTTCTGATTGGTCCATTCCCACGTGTTGTTGGTGAAGTACTTCAGGGTGTGCACCATCTTGGTGATCTTGCTGTTTACCTTCATCATCCTGCAAAAAAAATCAATAACACTCATGGTTAACCAATGACCAATTTTTAATTTATTATAACAGCATTCACCTTAAATATCCTAATGGAAATTAATTCAACACAGGTCATTTCAAATTTAGACTGAACGTACAGGACAAACAGCTTCCTACTCTTTTTGTTTACCCTCATCATCCTGCAACAAAAAAAGTCAATAATACTCATCACCAATCATGGACCTGCGACCAATTTATTATTACAACATTCACCTTAAATATCCTATAGAAGAAATTATTTCAACACAGGTCATTTCAAATTTAGACAGAACGTATACGACAAAAATGGCTTACTACTAAAAGTTTCTTCTGTGCACAAGACATTAATATTAGATCTACTTTCAAAATAAGATTTTAGTTATTTCTAGGCATTTACAGAGTGTGTTCTTAGTGTACTCACATACCTTCTGAATGACAGAGTCTTTGTTGATTAACAAAAAATAACAAATAATTCCAGCCTCTCTCAGAATGGTTGTATGACACATGCTCATGTGTAAATTGCACCGTGGTCAATATCCTTTACTAACCAATTATCAACCAAACACCTAACCCTAAACCCAATCTAAAACCTGATTACGACCCCAAACCTGGCTCTATACAGTTGAACCTGTCTATAGAGACCACCAGAAGGAAACTCAAAAAGTGGTCTTTGTAGACAGGTTCCTTTAGTACATGTTTCAATGAGAAACCATTTGCAAGGAAAACGCAAAAAGTGGTCTTTGTAGACAGGTTCCTTTAGTACATGTTTCAATGAGAAACCATTTTCAAGGGAAACAAAAAATGTGGTCTTTGTAGACAGGTTCCTTTAGTACATGTTTCAATGAGAAACCATTTTCAAGGGAAACAAAAAATGTGGTCTTTGTAGACAGGTGGTCACTAAAGCAGGTTTGACTGCATTTTGATGACATAAAGCCAGAAGCCACTGCCACCGGTGCAATACGTCCGAATACTTACTGAGGTTTCTTTCCTTGTAACCTGAGGACGCAATCCATGATGTATGCTGGGATCTTAGCTCCGACCATGTTGAAGTACTCAAAGGCAAGTCTGTTGATAAAGCATAACAATGGAATAATTAGTCATTCTTGACCAGTCAGTGCATTATTATTTTATTTATGTATAAAGTGATTTTTATTGGTCTTTAACTAAACCTAATGACTGCCAGTAGTTTAAACACAGAATTAACATCCATTTTTTTAATAGCTTCAAACAGACGATGTCATGTTTTCACAGGCATTGCCACCTCATTTTAGCATATTGATACAATTCAAAACTATAAACCTCTTGCAAAATCAACAACATATATATAGCGTATAGATGCAATGTGTTCTTACGGGTATTTAGTGAGCGCTGCCCTGGGCCGTCTGAACACCTTCTCCAGGGGAATTCTGTTGTAGAGGTCTGGGATGATTTCTGTGATAATAGAATAAAAATAGAGATACACAACATTAAGATTGAAATTGAATAAGCAGAATAAAAAAGGACTAGTAATTAAATAAACAGTTACCTGGGGGGTGCTTCACAAAGACTAAGATCGACTTTTAGTTGGACTTAACTATGGTGGTCCATTCATGCCACTGGTTGCTCTCATCACTGCTCTCTCAATCATGGTCTCTAGATAATATTCTTTCCTTCAATAATGGATGATCAAAAAAAGTAAATTCTGTAGATTTGAGACCATGATTTGCACGACCCTTGGGAGACCAATGCCAGTACATGGGGAGAGAAAATTGTGGCACTAATGGCCTGCCATAATTAAGTCCAACTTAAAGTCGATCTTTGTGAAACACCCCCCNCCAGGATGTTAGAATGAATTATTTCCAGTTACCGAATAACACATATCAAATCAGAGCCAAAGGGGCAATCAATCTTTGTTAAAGTATATGAGTTAACACTGTTCAGGCACCAAACAGATAACGTTTCCCTCCATTAATATAAAATTCTACCCAAAGTATGTTATTCTTGACAAAACTACATTTTCTGAACAAATTCAACATTAAATCCTCTGAATTCCTGAAAAAGAACATTTAGAAATTGCTTCTGTTCGACTTACCTACGTCTCCCCATCTGTTTGGGTTGACGGGACTTGTGACCAAGTTGTAGATTGGGATGGTGGCAGGTCTGTAAAGTGAACATATTGAAAAGGGATACCAGTCATTTTCTTCATTCCATATGTACATAGAATTTATGCTGCAAGAACATCCCTGGATTCGACTACACAACAAAATACATGTAGCTGATAATGCAGACTTCTCCTCTGCTGCTCCCAAACGGAAATCATCACCCACATTAAGACAATTCAAACAGACTTTGAAGATATATCTATTTAAAAACCACATATGCATTCAACAATATTGAGAATAATAGAGGGCCCAATAACGAGCATTGGGGTACTCCGCATGTAATTTCCATTTCATCTGAAATATAGTCCTTTACAGATGTAAAATGTAATATATTATCTGAAAGTCTTATCGTCATTGCTCGGAAACTAATATATATAAATATTAACTGAAATGAGTTTCGCTGATTTTAGACCATTTTTAGAATCTGAATAGTAACTTTGACAAGAGAACTTTAATCCACTTACTTATGAACACCTGTATGCCACGTTGCACCGATCATTGCATTCACTACAAAGTCAACGGGAGAGATGTCGACGACAGCTTCCGCGTCACCGATCATCGTTCTCAGCAAGCCTTTGCCGACCTACAGGAGGGTTAGAAAGTAGTTGAAGGTTAGTGCTTCAAGATCAAAGTACAGTGTAACCTGTCTATAAAGACCACCCAAGGGAGACAAGAACAGTGGTCTTTACAGGCAGGTGGTCCTTAAGTTCAGGTTTCTATAGTACATGTTTCAATGAGAAACCATTTTTCAAGGGAAACAAAAAATGTGGTCCTTGTAGACAAGCGGTCTTTCTATACAGATGGTCGCTAAAGCAGGTTTGACTGTATCATCAAATTAAATTAAAGAGTGAATTTACGTAAGCTGAAACCAGAATAAAGAACAAAATAGACATTTCCCAACAAGTACTTTTCGCTAACTTTTTGTCAAACTACTGGAAGAGTAGGAGGAAAGCGTAGAAGATAAGTGCTTCAATTTGAAAGAAAAATCAGAAGATATTCATACAGGCAGACTTTACTTAAAACTGGATTTACTAATCTATTGTTGGTTTCATTTAGATAAACCTGCTTCGCATAAGTCAATTGATCTATGGAGCAGCAAGTGTCAAGCTCTTTTGAATTTATTCCATTCATGGTTTAACTTGGTAAGTATCCCATATTTTTTAAATCCTTGAATGAACTTCTCAATTAAAGGTAAGTGAGTGGAATCAACAGCATGTGGCAAAATTTGCTATATACAAGTGGTGGATATCTATGCAGATGCTATATTCCCTTTAAAGTTCAGGGCACAAATATTCTTTCTCAAATAATGGGTTACTTACAGCGATAAAGACTCCACTTGGGCCATTGAAGTTATCGATCCATCCCTGAAAGATATAAAAAACAAATTAAAAATAATACAGATATGCTGGAGAAAAAAAAAATCAGTTTCCTAGCAAGTTGAAGATTGCAAATCTAATAAAACTGAGGAGAATTTGCTTATCATGTAAATTAAAGACAAGTAAATTCCATTATTATTTAGGGCTGAAGACTAAAAGGGCCTTTGTGCATAAGGGCCCCGATTTTAATTTGAGCCCCCTAGTGATTTCTACACGGGCCAATATACACAGAGCTTAATAATTTCAATTTCCCCTCATTACCCCTCCTGTGAAAAAAGGAATGAGCAGCTAGATGCATGCCATACATTCCAAAATACTTCAAGTGTATATTCACAACATTACACCATTAGCATTTGTTCACCCAATGACTACTTAATTCATTTATTCTCAGGCAATGGGTTGGCATTCAGCATTATGACCACTCTCTCTCTCTCTCTCTCTCTCTGGTGATCTGCTGTACAGCATGCTTTAAAAATACTCCATCCTTTTCTGTCTGGAGCTCTTTCCTTCATCCATTACCATGTATAATTATCATGTATAATTATCTTTGATACCATCCAACATCCTCACTCTTCTCCCTCCCCTCGGTCCTTTCCCTTCCATCCTTCCCTCAATGACTATCGTTAAGAAACTTAAGGACTTACGGGGAAAGGTTCCTTCCACGATGCCCCGACGATGGACGGCCTTGTGATGCAGATTGGCATGCCCTTGCCTTCCTCCATGACGACGTACTCTGCCAGAGCCTTGGTGAAGGTGTAGGTGTTTGGCCTCTTGCCCAGGAGTTTGGGGGTCAATGTCTGGATCATGTCTTCTGACATCCATCTGTAACATTAAGAATTGGTTTAACAATGTTTCCAGTTTTTCTAATCTGAGATGCATGGCCCTACGTATTATCAGTGTCTGTGATATGGTGCAATATTGAAGCCCTACAAATATTGCGCTTCCCCAATAGACTTTAGTGTTGGTCAAAACTGTTTGGCAAACTGTTATGACATTTCTAATTCCAATCATAAATACCTTGATAATCAGACAGGTGATTGGCTTGTAATAGTCATGGGGTTCCTCACTGACCTTAAGGTTTGTAAATGATGATTGCAGCACGAGCTTAATACAGGATTTTGTTTAGAATCTGAGATAGGGGTACCCAATCCCTTTAAGAATGTGTTTTTCATCAGGCCTTGTTCAGATATGATGCAGAAGAAACGTTGAGTTTGATTTATGATGGTGTAAATCTTAATGGCGTCACACTTCTAAATCATATCACAACGAGCTCGGTAGAGACATGCAGGAACTTTGTTGCGTGCAGTTGCCACTTTGATTGCAAACGCATCTCACACAATTAGAACAAGAGAAATATCCTGGCATACTTGGCTCACGTCTAAACTTAGTTTCAGAGAGGGGCAACTTACTCTACGGCATCCAACATCTTGTATGGGTCGACGGGAGGAGGGTAGACGACTTCCTCTATCCTTGATCGGTCGCAGTTGGCATAGGCCGTCGAGACGTGTTGAAATACCTGCAAACACCCGGAGTGAAAGTTTCATACATTGCAAACACAGTGGAATATTATACACATGATACACAGCAGTGAGGGCATTAGTAAGAATTACCCACACAAGGTACCTTTGGAACAGTCTAGCACGCCCAGGCGATAGCCAAGGGTGCTTGACTGTTTTGAAGGTACCAAGTGTGGTTAATTTTGCTAATGCCAGAACAAAATGATTTGTGTTATTTAAATATAAGATGATGTTTTATTCGTTTTATAACATGATTTTACTAATGAACGGTCATTAGTAAAATTACTTGCTAGGCAAATTAAATGCCTGGTCACGTGTACGCTCTCAACCAATCATTTGATTAGGATCCGCTTCATCCTCTTATAATCATTACCGTATTTGCCGGTGATAACGCCGCACCCTTGTATAGGCCGCACCCCCGATTTTGACCTTAAAAAAAAAAAAAAAAAATTTGGGGACGAAGTCAGGATGAACCTGGATCCACCAGGCAGATTGGGGATTGAAGCCGGCGCCTTAGACCGCGCGACTATCCTGCACCGATGCCTAGGCTTGCAGTTCTTTAGTGATTTATACATTCGAATGGATTGAAAACGGTGACTTCGCGTGCTGGATGCGTTAAACGGCCCCTTATTTTACTTTTGCAATGCATTGGCACGAACTTTGATCAAGATCTATCGGCAGATGTTGTTTTTGGAAGATTATATGCGTCTTCATGTCAACAATGCAAGGTAAAATTGTCGGTAAGATGTGTGGAAATGTCCTGTTCCATAGTGGTATAGTTATTGTTCCATTCGTAGTCCCATATGTGCAAATTTGTGCTGGTTTTGGCTTGATTTTTTTTTTTTTTTTACTCTGTTGCCGTACATACGCCGCACCCCGACTTTTTGATTTTTTCTCTCCCAAAAATACTGCGGCGTTTACACCGGAAAATACGGTAATACCCAAGGAACACATTGAAATATTCCTGTAATACATAAAATTAGTCACACTTTAGATTGGTTAACCCGAACCTAGAAAGATCACAGGTCTGTTAAAAGTGTCAACTGGCATAAAAAAAAGCCATTGTCAGAGCTTCTTTTGTATTGCTGTCAAATAATAAGATTGCAAAACAGAAATTTGAATGTATTTCTCCTTTCCTTCTTTTTTTTTTACCAGAGCGCTTTTCGAGCTTTACTTAGCTAAATAGCTCCAATGCTTTTTTTTTGCCCCCTTGGCTACCTGTCTACCTGTCTATTAAAGACCACTTTCTATCATATTGCAGTTCTGAGTTAGTTTGAGAAGTGTTAAAATGGGGAATATACAAATTATGAATCAATTATAAATTATGTATTTACCACTAATTTCTTCATCCCTTGAGCCAGCTGGAGGATCTTTTTGGTGGCGTATACGTTCAGGTGGAGGGATAGCCTGGGGTTGGGAAATGAAGTGAAAAATTGGGTTAAAACTGTTGTGATACTTTATACACTATACCAGTTATATACTTTATAGGCACTAGGCAATGATATTTTGGCCAGCTCTGTTGCACGCCTTTTTCTCTTTTCATTTGCAAAATTCATGCTTTCAAGTCACATACACTGTACATTCAAAAAATTTGATTTCATGTCAATAGTCAAGTAAATCATTTTTAATGATTTAATGGAAAAGAAATATGATTTTTCACCCCCCCCCCCCTCATCCCCTTCCCTGTTAATATGTGCACAATGTTCACAAACTCCTTCATGACGATTTTATTGTACATGTACATTAGCAACCCCTGTATAGAAAGACCACCTGTCTTTAAAGACAACATTTTTGTCTTCCCTTAAATATGGTTCCTCATTTAAACCTGTACTAAAGGAACCTGTACATAAAGACCACCTGCCTATAAATATCACTTTTTGTGTCTCCCTGGAGTGGTCTTTATAGACAGGTTTCACTGTATAACTCTTGTCCACTATCAGGGTCATAGTCAAAGTCTTCTTCTACAAAGTGACTTTCACGGCTTTATGAAAGACAGCCAACGCCCAACGGTGAGGCTACTTTAAACCCACTGTAATCCTTTGGGTGATTGTGCAATCTTGAAGCCGAACCAGATAAACCCTCACCTACATGTATAGACGTAATCTTAACCATTACCAGTCTTATTTGCCGGTGGTACCAGGTACTGTACAATGTATCTCCACGTGTATCCTTAAATGTTATCTACAACCAATCTGGTCTTGTTTGCCGGAAGACCGGTGTCCGCATATTGGGTGACTCCTTAATCTGGTGTATTTATAATAATCATGGTTACTGACATGCATTTGTGCAGTATTAGATGACCAAAACGGTTAATGATTGATAATGCAGGATAAAATTAGATCTTTTCTTTCGTTCGAGGTTGTGATGAATTAAGCAAAGAGAAGATAGCAGGAGCATTACAATTACATGTAGATGCACTGATGTATTCAGGGGGAGGAGTTAAAGGTAAAGACCAGTTATGGTCATGCGATTGCATTGTGAAAGAAACATTGTGGAATCGATCAGAAAAGGTTGATCATCTAGCATCTACAAGGTTCTGGAATCATCAAAATGATAAGAAATTTGGCCCATTCTTTGTAAAGTTACAAGCACTATACACAGAAAGATGTATATGGGACTACCCTATATCTCTCACAGACCATGAGAGAAACAAATTTTCCAAATATATGAATTAGTAGGCGGTTTCCCGGCAAATTTTTTATCATCATGTATTAGTCAAAACATATTCTTTCACATGATTGGTAATGAGAGCTTCCATTTCATTTTTTGAAATTGGAGCGTTTCCAATACTGGTCTTTACCTTTAAATATAAAGTATATAAGGATGGTTTCTCTTTGCCACGATTGAAAAACTTTTTAAACACTAGCTGTGGCTAAAGTGCAAGATCTTTCTACTGTGTTTCATTATTGCACATTAAAAATGGATGCCTAACATTCAAATACACTGAATGCTATCAACAGCTCTTTATATCTACATGTACTTGTACATGCTGTCAGGAACTATTAGCATCTGTTCCATTTCCCGATCTTTTTTTCATGAACACACAGTATGAAAGTCATTTATTAAAAATTGGACAGTACAAAAGTACCATACCATATAAGTCATTTTTCACTCCATATCACAATGCTAATAGCAGCATTGGACTCTGGAGTTACATGTTTGCTTTTGCAAGTTCTAATCTTTGACAGAGAATGCAGCTGCTAACATGTTATTCCTGCAGTGCGTCGTCAAAGTAACATGTACCAGTACATGTAGTCATGGTATGTTGTATGGTGTCTGTGGTAAAGAATACCAGTACATATAAATCCATTATGTTAATTCAGAGTCTGACAAGCTGTTTTTTGTTTTTTTGAATAATGGCAAGTGCCACAGGTACATGTACATATGAGGGAGGGAGGGACAAAGTGAGAGAAGGGGGGAAGAGGGGCAAAAGAGAGAGATATTCTTGTCATAAAATAAATGAACATGGCCTGTGATGAAATACAATACCAAACCTCAATTTATTTCCACCCTGAAACACCCTCACATGCGGCAGTATATCTACAGTGCTGTGAAGTGTCAGCTTGCTAAATGATATTCACGTTTTAATGCACTTGAATCATAAATTGAGGTGTAACCCTTATTAAACCAAGCATAAAGTAAACAAACCAGATGGCAAAGTGAATTGTATATGCAAAGCACTTTTTATGCATGTATTGTGTATGTGTCCATGAATGTAAATTATTATAAATAATAAATAATAAATAATTATATTAAGACAGAGCTCAAAGAATATGCGTAGGAAATTGGTTGCCAGTTGCCATTTATCTTAACGTTTTAGAAAACGCAGGTTTTTTGCGCCAGTTGAGCGCATCATACCTGAGTTATCCCTTTACCTGTACCTGTTAACATTCAATCTGAAAAATACGAAGCCTAAATAATAGAGGAAGGAAGTCCTAAGTAATCAGGAAGGAAGCTATGAAAAATGAGGTGATTTTTTTTTTAAAACAAAATCAAATGGTACCGAACAGGTCACCAGTAATATACATGTACATGTATGTTACGGTAATATTACATGTACATGTATGTTACCGGTAATATTACATGTACATGTATGTTACCGGTAATATACATGTACATGTATGTTACCGGTAATATACATGTACATGTACATGTACATACGAAGTCAGTGACATTTGATCTGTCATTCTTGCATGCTTCTTCGGTATGCTCCTTCGGCATCTTCAGACACTATTATCTGTCTGATATTCTGACATATAACAGTCAGAATATTTTTTTCAGATTTTTTTTTTTTTTCATTCTTTCATATTGCTTGAGTGATAAGAAATTGAAATAAGCAAACACTTATTATAAGGAGTCCACCCAAATGTACATAGCGGTATGCTCTTTAGTAGTAAGACACTTGAAATCTTGAAGATCATTGACTGAAACTTAAATCTCAAGGCAAAGGTCATGCTTGTCATAAAGTAAGTTTGTTCAACTAAGTCAAGAAAAACCCCATGTGCTGTTCATTTCAACACAAGTAGACAAAATTCTAAGACAAGGTTTTGTAAGGGAGAGCTGCTTTTTAAAACGTGATATCTACATGTAAATGTAAATGTACACTTAATGCAGGGCTGGACACAAACAGGGGCCCGGGACATGGGCCCGGGACATGGGCCCGGGACATGGGCCCGGGACATGGGCCCGGGACATGGGCCCCCAAAATATGAATCGGGACCACAAAGGTTTTGAAGTTATGATAGGTTCCAAGATTGTGAAAGCAACAATCAGGGCCCCTTTCCGAAATAGTTAGTGTGGAGCCCCTTCTAACATGAAATCAATTATAAATATATTTGGAAAAATGGCAGAGCAATTTAATAAATGTTTAATCTACCAATTAAAATCTAAAAGAAATGTCATCATGTACATGTAGTTGCCCACTACCCAAATCACCCCCCCCCCTCAACAACACACACACACACACACATATATAATACACACAAACAGATTTTTGAATGAACTCCTCAGTCAATCGGAGGATTACAATACAGTACATGATGATTGTAAGTTTGTAGTCCATACTAATTGGCATCGATTTGTCATCTAGCAAGAGACGCTCGCAAGTGCATGTCTAAATTTGTACTCACGATAATTTTTCATCGAATCTGACGGTGGCGGCGACGTGGAACGCAAGCTCTGTTTCCTCTTGGAGCGTCTTGATGTCTTCTTCCTTCAATGCAAGATCCGGTTCTGTCAGGTCGCAATCGATGGCGACCAGTTTGGACTGGAAGTCGGGCTGGGCTTCCCTCACTTTGTCAAACAACTGTGGAAGAAGGAATCAATATCAGCCGGTAAGAAGCAGAAGTGACGCAGCACAGCTACATTGTACAGTCAAACCTGTCTATAGTTGCAACTATCCCTTGAGTGGCTTTTATAGACAGATATGACCAAATTGATAAAGACATTGATAAATTTGAATACAATGCCCTCCTCTGACAAAGAAACTGTCATCTATGATTCCCCAAAATTATGAAACTTGTACAACTTCTTGACAAATACATGTACTTGCTTCCCCTGACAAAGTAAAGCAGTGACAATCACTGTCACTGCTCTGGGAAGTCAAATGACATTAAAATTCTCTTCCTTTTTTGAATACCAAAATAAGCTTTTGAATTTTTGATCCTCGTAAAGAACACAGCTCCCGCTTTCCTCTGTATGATTTGGCTGTGGTCTGAAAATGTCGGAAACTGGATTCAAACCTGACAAACATATTTTTGTACTGTATTCATAATTCATAACCCTGAACTTAAAGCCCCACTGCACTACTTATAGCTGTTTGCGCCCTCTATATAGCAAACAATGCCTATCGGTGACCATTAGTCCCCCATAATCCTCTTTTTCTTATGTTAATTGAGAGCTGATTTTATGAGATACAGTAACCACCAGACAGTGACCGTGCAGGAAGGTCTAATCTCTCCTGGCCAAACTTAGTGCAGACGGGCTACAAGACTTTTAACTTTTGACTCACCAAGCCAGCAGTGATCTCCTGGATACGGGCAGACGCCCTCTGGCCCGACTTGGGCCTGATGAGGAGGAAGACCTTCTTGATGTCTGGGCAGCATCGCATGAGCTTCTCCAGCATCACCTTGCCGATGAAGCCGGTGGCGCCGGTGATCATCAACGTCTTGCCGGCATAGAATTCACTGATGGAGCAGTACGCCATGCTTGAGGGAAGATTATTTAACTTCTAAGAGAAGAAAAGAAAGACAACAAAAAAAAGAGTGTTACATGCATCTACATTATTACTTAATTGCGAGCATAAAATCAGACTCTTCCATAATGTAAAGCACTGATTTATGGAATGTTTAAGTATCAAGCTCCTTATTGTGCCCATAATTACAGTAATTCTCAGCATCTGAAGAAAGGAAGAAGAGCCCCAAAAACAGGAGCTGTTTTAGAGTTTGCTACTGGTAAAACAAAACAAATCCTTTCAGGAAATGTCTTTGGTGCAGCCATGATAAAGAGTTGGTTCAATCCAATAAGCCTGAAAAGGAACTAGTTCTACAAAGGCCCATACAATGTGAATTGTTACTTGTACTGGTAATTGGCATCAAATTACAATAGATTCATGTGTACACATATTCATTTTTTTTGGAATATAAGCTGATAACAGAGATTCATCAAGGCTAAGTAGATGTAATGTATACTGTTTCATAGAGCACATCACTCAACATATGGGCGAGTTATTTCCTGGTACATTTCATACAAGTATGTTCCATGGAAACCATCAGCTGATATATACAGCGTGTCCACACACAAAACAATTTATCGCGAAACTCTATAAAGAATCATCGTATAAAGAATCATCGTATAAATTTCAGAGTGTCCACACACAAGAAACGTCGTCTAAC
>BEXV01000599.1:136437-146576 GCA_003118195.1 Hemicentrotus pulcherrimus | reverse complement strand
TACATGTACATTTACTAGTACTTGAAACAGAATACCATGAATTTGAACTAATTTCTTTACAGATACCATCCGATTATAATCATAAAGCGGCCCCAAAGTAGCGGTGTATGATCAAATTGCAAATCAACCGTCCACACATTATCCAGCCCACTGAGAGTCTGACTGGTGTGTACAATGCATGGATCAAATGGAAGAAAAATATGAAAAACATACCGGCAGCCTGTTAAACCCAGAATGATGCTAACTCTGTAAAATGTTTATACACAGTCATCATCCTTCCTAAACTCATCAAACTATGTGCTTGTGTTTGACTTCTCACATAAATCAGGCGTGCTCACACACACACATGTAGTTTGTACACATGTACGAGTATTAGATTTTTTGCCCATACGGTTCTGTATGCAAACAAAAATATGTTCCGGTACCTGTTCAATAATAAAGGCACTGCACAATACATACTCACACAAGCAATGACAAGCAACGTTCTGCACAATTTGTACAAAAAAAGAAACGTTGGAGTCAATTCACACTGTGGGATACTGCAAAATACCCCTATGCAAGACATTCCATGCTCACCATAGCAAACGCTTCGTCCGTGACATCTACGACACCGCCTGAACCCGACGAATGTTCTCCGTCAAGTGGGGCGCAGATAGGGCCGTTATCGTCAAAGCAAGGCATTGTGCACTGGTAGACTTTAAACCCAGGACCAGGAGACAATACCAAAGACAGAGTATGCCAAAGCTTCTACAATTGAGTTTTCAAAAGATGAAATTGTGTCAACTTATTCAACCTCAAACAAGACGGAATCGTCATGTGAGATACAGTCTTAAAACAGTTGATAGGTTTCCAAATTCGATTGACGAGACTGATCAAAGATGGAAGCTGGTTGAAGATGGAGTTAGTTTCTGACAAGATAGGCTTTGGGGGTTCTATTTATGCTCTTTCGGCATCCCCTTATCTCGCCACTGACCTGATTTTGAGAAGCATCGATAAGATAAGTCTGGGTTTCCATGACAATCGGAAAGCTTAAAATTCTACTATCTGCCTGCAGTCAGTGACTTGCAGTCCAAATACTCTGTCCAAGATACACAGTCTGTCATTGGTCATTATTTGCAGCACGGACTTCCGGGCGTTTATCTAAGGCCAATCGTGAATGATGGTGGTTATTTAATGCTGATTCGGTTCTTTGAAGTTCTTCAGTTACAATATTTGATCAAAGGTGAAAATCTGCTTACAAAATTGTTTATGTAACTTATGACTTAAAGCTGTTTACTCTGTGGATTTTGCCTATATAGAGTGCTTTGGAAGATTACAAAAACTAACAAATCGACCACTAGAGATCTAAAAGTAGCACAATTAGACTAAAATTAGCAACCAAGATTACTTTATCTATTTCATTGGTTTTAAATTAGAGATTCATTGTTTACTAATTGGACCTTAAGTAGCACCAAATAGACTATTTTGGGATACGATTTGGCCAATTTGGCAAGGTTACTACTTTATCTGTTACATTGGTTTTAAATTAGAGGTTTTTTGTTTACTAATTGGACCTTAAATAGCACGAAAAGAACTATTTTGGGATACGATTTGTCAAATATCTTTATAAAACGGAGCTTTACTTGATAATGATTCTAAATTGAGAATTAAATGGGAAATATCTGTCAGATAAAGATACCAGTACCAATGACGTGGATTGTGTTACACTTAGTCAAAACACTTTAACATCAATCAATTCATTTAATTCAACTATTATTTACATGTACACTGGACACATGTACGTCATGACTGGCCTTAAGAAAATAATCAACACAAGATGCACAGTTGCACAATGCACACGTCACGGACCAAACTCCTAAGAAACGCCCACAGATTCCAAGTTAAATTAACAGCCTACTTCTATTTTGTATTTGTATTATGCTCTATTCAAAGCACTTGTCAGAAGAAAAACATGGGATATTTTGGATCGTTCATATCCTTATCCCCTGTTTTCAGCTCAACCAACATCGCAAACTTTAGGGAGAGGTCAGAGTTTTGAAATGCATGTTGCATGTTAGCTCATCATCAGGAACACGTGGAAGGTAAGCAAATCGCTATCACTTGGGCATCATTTTTCATAAATCTCAACGGACGCAGTAGTTAACTAGAGAAAATGGACAGATAAGCATAAAGTAAGTCCTTATTAAGTTATAGTTCAATGTTTTATAATGATTTTTTAAGTCAAAGTATATGAAAAATTGATCCATTTTCTTTCCAATTATAATTTTGTGTAAATCAAACTTAAATTTTTAAAGTCTAGTGTAGAAAAACCAGGGGCAGCCTTTTTGCTTTTTGCCAGAGTCTTGCACAAATCACAAGTTTACTCAAATCCCCATCGTCCCTAACCGTAGACCAAAAGCTTCAGTCATCAGTTTCCGAGTGGTGAGTCAACACACTGATTACTGAGCTGGGAGACATTGCCAGGGATAGCGCCATAAATTGAAACTTTTTAAAAAAAAATTCTGTACCTGTGTATAAGACGCACCCCCGACTACTTTTTTCGGCAGCAAAAAAGTGTGCCTTATACATGGAGATTTACGGTATATGAATTATCCAATTTGTATCTCGGAGCAATGAAACAGTACGTTCATGCACTCGAACATAGAGCTATATGACCCAGCGTCCGATTTATTTCCTGATCAACCTACCAAAACATAGCCAATGTCCAATCAGAGCACTCGTTTCTTGGGTATTCGATGGTCAAGCCGGGCTGACTCGTACGTAGCTATTGGACGTTCGAAAAAGAAAAAATTAATATTCATCAACTAGAACCAAGATGGCTGACAACGGAGTTACCAGTTAGTGACTACGAGACTTTCTTGGATTAATCATTAATTTAGGATCTACAATGTAAATGAGCAAGCTATTGTAAGTCAAATAAGCTAGAGTCTATATAGTCTATGTTATTTTTAATTAGACTCTAATTATTGTAATATTGCAGCATGTATGAGGATGTAAAGAGTGAAAAGCTTGTTGCATATCTCATTCATCGCGGTCCTGCCGAACCGAACCATTGGTTCCGTACAGTCCTGATAGGACAAACTTCAGTCTCTATAATCGGAGGTCTAGTGGAGCCAGACGTAGTCTCAGTGGAACAACTGACGATTAGAGAGACTGAAGCTTTTGGTCCATCTCTGATCATGCTGATATCGTATTAGACAGAAATAACCATCTGATTTGGGTCATTTCTTTAATAAAACTGACATTTTTTGTCATTCCCCAACACAGATGGTAACCTAGGGATCTCATACCGTCAGGGTGGCTTTGTACACGTTTTCGTCCATGACATTTTCTCCCCGATTTTCTTTATTTAGATCTAATTTTCTGATTTCTAAATCAGATGTAAATTAGGTTGGTATGTCATTTGTCCTAATTACAGTTAACAAAATTTGATAACTTAATATTAAATGGATAATTTAAGGACTTACTCATAGAATCTTCTATGATTAATCCAATTAGTATCTCAGAACTGTTCATGCACTCGATCGAATATAGAGCTATATGACCCGGCGGCCGATATATTTCCGGGTCAACCTACCAAAACATAGCCAATGACCAATCAGAGCACTCATTCCGTGGAAGTTCGTTGGTCAAGCCGGGCTGACTCGTACATAGCTATAGTAGCTATTGGACGTTCGAAAAGAAAAAAATGAATATTCATCAACTAGAACCAAAACGGATAATGTTGACGACGAGACTTTATCAATATCAGATTAATCATTAATTTAGGATCTAAAAGAGCAAGCTATCGTAAGTCAAATAGTCTAAGCTATATACTAGATTCTATATGTTATTTCTAATTTTTATTATCACTGCAGCAGTTATGAGGATGTAAAGAGTGAAAATCTTGTTGCATATCTCATTCATCGCGGTCCGGTCGAACCGAACCATTTGTTCCGTAGAGTCCCGCACAGTCCCGATAGGACAAAGAGGTCTAGTCTACTTCACTTCAGTCTCTGTAATCGGAGGTCTAGTGTAGTGGAGCCAGACGTAGGTCTAGTCTCAGTGGAACAACCGACAATTAGAGAGACTGAAGTTTTCAGTCTAATATCGCTAGGCCTATTATTGTCCCGCTGAGATTGCATCTGGCTCCTCTGACTCTCTCTGTCTCTGTCGTCTGACTCATCCAAGTCTGACCGCCTCTACAAATGTCAGTTTTATTAAAGAATGACCCATACCAGACAGTTATTTCTGTCTAGACGTCTACTGATCTAGATCTAGATCTAGTCTAACTGTGCTGTAACTGGGGAAAAGCAAGGCAAATACATGTCAAGTAAGGCATAGTGTTAGGGATCAAATTTCATAAATCATCAAGCCCGTAACGTACGGCTAGCTAGCTAGCGCTACTAGTCTACGCTCGAGGTCACCAAGGCAAAGGCGTCGGGCGAGGCCGAGGGACATTGGGCGTGCACCCGTGGGATGGGATAGGGTTGTACGGCGGACAGCTGCAGCAGCAGCGCACAAAAGCATACATCACTGCCTATGGCAATGGCATACACACACTACTCGCACAATCTCTTTCCCTAGTAACGCTTACCTGCAAAAAGAACGGTCGTTCGCCAATATTAGGATGGTTTTCTTCAAGAAAATATGATCCACTGTAGCTATCAAATGTAGCAAGCAAAGAATTATTTCACTTTACGTTTTTCTTTTCAAACTTTGCAGTAATATCATAAAACATGGTCACCTTTTTCCCGGCTTTTCCGCAGATAATTGAAGCCCAACCTCCAAGTGCTGCTGATGCCAATCTATTCTAATTAATAAAAGACATACAAATGATTTTATATCAATTGCTTTATCAATTGAATCGATTTAATGTGAAACACAAATTTCATA
Source organism: Hemicentrotus pulcherrimus (assembly GCA_003118195.1). NCBI lineage: Eukaryota > Metazoa > Echinodermata > Echinoidea > Camarodonta > Strongylocentrotidae > Hemicentrotus > Hemicentrotus pulcherrimus. Next base: position 141,701 of record BEXV01000599.1, on the reverse strand, counting down.
TTTTATTTTATTTAAACTAGTATTACAATACTAGTTTTAATCTAAAAATAGTGAATGAAAGATAAATGTTAATAAATCTTCAATCAACTGATGAATATTCATAAGATGAAACCTGACCTTTGACCAATAAAAGCACTCGTTCGACACACGTGTACAAGACAGCAATTAATACCAGCTGATCACGCCCAACTCATGTGGTCGCAACTCCCTTTTTCAGGGTCAACAAATCCTAAAAATGACTGGAAATTGACACATATACCGCTAAATAAATTTGGTTTCTACACTTCCAAGCCCCCAAACTAGTTGCGAATGTTCTATGACTTTATTCTAATTGTGTTCCTTTTTTCTTGATTTTGCTGTTTTTTATGATTTGTTTGTTTAATTAAAATTGCTTCTTAATTGGCTAGTTCATTTGTTCGTGTTTGTGGTGTAGGTGGCGGTGGCGCTGCCCTCGCTCCCTTCTTGTGGCCCCTTCGATCGATGCCAACGATGCCTCCCTCCCCCGGTGCCTCCCTTGATCGTGCCCATTTCAGACTAATATAACCGCCATCAAACTCAGTAGACTTTGGATCCGACCTTATCTATAATAGTTTGCTACGGTTTTGAAAACATCTATAGCAAGCCATGCATGCATGCATGCGTGTTAAATACCCAGACACAGACACAAAAATAACAAATTTATGCACTGACGGCTTCAACATTCAATATTGTGAAGCTATATAAGTTCATTGCAGAAAGTATCAACAAAAGTCTACAACAAAACAGCTGCATATATTTTTCATATGATTGACTATATACGGACATTAAACGACCCCGACCTGTGTAAGTATAAATACGTACAGTAGTGAATATAGACTTGGAATTCTAGCATATAATTCTAGTCGAGCAAAACTATTATTCATGCAAGGATATGCCTACTATTATAGTCAGCCAAACACATAAATACAAAGCAAGTAGTCAAGCAAGTAAGCAAGTATAGCAAGGATGAGCATAGCCACTTGTCGATGCCCTCGCGCTGTTGGAGTCTCTAAATTCTGGCGAGCAAAGCGAGTCAGAGAAACCGAGGCAAGCGCCTCGGTTTCTCTGACTCGCTTCACTCGCCAGAATTTGCCTCGGTTTCTCTGACTCGCTTCGCTCGCCAGAATTTAGAGACTCCAACAGCGCGAGGGCATCGACAAGAGGCTAGTATGAGCATAGGTCCATTATGAGACAAGTGGGCACGAATGCCCTTTACTATATTGTGCTAATAACCGTACTTTTCTTTTCAGGTAAGCTCGTACAGCTCGCCAAACAAGACTTAGATTAGTCATGAAAGTCCATTATATTTTCTATCAATAAATCCAGTAATGGGGCAGTTGCAATTTTTCTATTTATATTATGATAAAGTGATTTTACTTTAGTATGAACTTTTATTTGGCGTGATGTCCTCATTACGCATGTAAAGTATTTTGGCTCGCCAATTCAATTATTTCCAGTGTTCTGACCTCTTTTTTGTACTATTCAAAAAACATTATGCATATCAATTTTATTTCATTTTAGTTATTATATAGTTCTACCAACTCAGATGTTGATAACAAGTGATAATCACATTAGGAAACATACAACCCACCGGAAATTGGAAATCATTAACATTTGGGCTACCTCAACTCATTTTTTGGCATAGTAACAGGTAGTATGTCTTGTTGACGGAAGATATAATAACGGGTATAACAAACGTCTACTTCCAGCGGACCATCAGTATAAACATGCTGCCTTATAGTATATAATTCTCTTTTCCACTCTCCTATATTATATAGTGCATGTGAGGACACACTTGATGTGTTGCGAAGAAAGTAACAACGTTAATTGTTTCTCCAGGCTAAAAGTACAACATGCAGAAGTATGATCCCAACTGTCCTTTGGCCACGATGGAAGACATCCAGAAGGCATACAAGGTCGTGCAGGAGAGCGCCCTCTGCGTGCGAACTCCAATGGCGCACAATGCTCAAGAGTGGATGAGGCTTGAGCTTGCGTGCGACCTGAGTCTGAAGCTGGAAAATACACAAACGACAGGTGGGTTCAAAAGGGCGAAGGACAATTTGAATGGGCGTTACTGAATATAGTGATGGCCTCATATCCGATCGTTACGCGTATCAAAACTTTATTCTGAAAATATCTTCTGAATTTTAATTTGAAGTGTAAAATATTCTGAAGAACGCTGCTTAAAGTGTGAACTGAACCTCCATCATCTTAATGGTTAATCATTTCTTTAACACAATGTATGACTTTACATTCCATCCATGATAAATTTAAGTTATTATGTACATGGGTAAATGATTTGCATACGTTTTTAACGCCTGAACCAGTTTCCTAGCAATTGTTCAAACTGCTCGTGGAATTCTTGCACTCTCATCTCTGTCGATTTCCCATTGAACCAAAGTATTGCAACTTTGTTCCGCTGTTTAAATAACTACCAATAGCTCATGAAAACAAAATTAAAACTGTTGCAAAAAATTCGAGAATTCAAGAATTTATGCCAATTTCAAACGTCTTGTCCTTTATATTTGGAAGGTGCATGAAGGACAAGACGTTTGAAATTTGACGGGTGCAAACTTTTCAATAAAATAATGTTTAGTATGATGTATAAAGAACATAATTCTAAGGCAATACAATCGTGTATTGGAATTGCCGTGAAGATGATTTTTGAAATCGTTTGAGGTTGGTTTGATCATTTCCTTTCTATATATGACCAGGGTCGTTCAAGGTCAGGGGTCTTGCTAATCAACTTGCTCACATCCCTGAATCCGTGCAACAGGAAGTAATTACCATGTCGGCAGGGAACTATGGGAAGGCCTTCTCCTTTGCTATGCAGCAACGAGGCCTGAAGGCCAGGGTCCTCATGCCCGAGACAGCCCCACGAGTCAGGGAGGAGATCATGAAGGTATGGCGGAATGTTAAAGCATTTCGCCCGCGCAGTTCACGCAAAGTGTCATTTCGATTGCGTCAAATAGCAGCGCTAATACAGATTATGAAGATAACAACAGTAAAAGCATCATACCCCATTGTTGTGTTTGAACCCTATAGATTTTGCATTCACTTCATGTTCAATGTCACAAATTGACGCATGCCTCAAAGATGGCCACAAGTCGCTGACGCAGTTTTACGTCAAAAAAAAGACTCAATATTAAAGTTCAAACCGTTTGGGGTCACTGCAACTATAGGCAACCCAGAGCATCGACTAAATCAAGTCATGTCCATCAAACAGAAATACAAGGCCGTGCCGCTTTTTTTTTTTTCTTTTTTTTTTTACTGAAACGTTTTTTTAAATATTTTCTGCAAGTCCAGTTACCTGTACTTTTTATTCTATTTATCACAGTATAAAGGCATACATGGGTATTTCAGAATCCGAAAACCTTTGTGACCGTAATTTTAGCCTGTGATAACATTTTACTGTTACGTCATACCCTCTAAAGTATTACAATTTTTGACTTTTCACTTAACTTATTTTCAGGGTTATGGAACAGAAGTTGAACGAGTACCAGCCAGAGAACTCCAGCCTATCGTTGACCGTTACGTAACCTATGAAGGGATGCATTATCTACATCCCTTCGATGATTTCAATTTAATCTGTGGACACGGGAGGTAACTGTCACCCCCTGTCCCTCTCCTTCCTTTCATCTCTTTTGCTTCCAATTCAATAACCCCTTTTTTCAGTTTCCCCTATTTTTCAACATTTGATCGGGGAACCCCTTCTACACCCAAAACTGTAATTATATCTTATCTCAGTAATTGTGTCTTAATGGTAAAAAGTTGGATCGTTATGAGCTTTGAATTAGAAATAATTTTCTTCTGAGGTGAACAAAAAAGTGATAACTCCAATTAATTAATCCAAGTTAATGCCCTTCTCATAGTACAGCTTTTTATCGGCAGGCGGTTGATCTGATTAAGTACCGCAGGTCCTAAAACAATCTTCCTTCTTTTACTGAAGGTTTTCATTATTTCCGGATCATTTCAGCACAGGTTTAGAGATTCTTGAAGAGGTGCCAGACCCTGATGTGATCGTCGTATGCTGTGGGGGAGGAGGGTTACTGGCTGGAATAGCTGCTGCTGTGAAACTTTCAGGCAAATCTCATACAAGGATCTACGGGGTGGAACCCGAACAAGGTACTAATTGTAGAGCATCTTACGACAACTCACGATTTGAACATCACTTTGGTTCCATATAATTATACACAACGTTCTGTTGAGGTGTGTGCACCAATCCCGCATGCTTGTATTTTCAAAATTTGAAAGATTTCGAACACCATATTTTTCCAACAAATCGAGTGGGCATGTTGCTTTCTATTTGTTGGAAAAATACGAGAAACTAAATTCAAACGAGAATTATGCGTCAAAAACGGTACGAAGAATCTTCTTCCTAATTTCTCTATATTTTGATGAAACGCCAAAAATTCCGAGCTTCGCGCGGGAGGGGGAGAACTGAATTCAGATAAGGATTAAGAGTAAGAACAGTACACCGAATCGTCTTCTTTTTCTCATAATTTCATGAAACATCAAAGCTTCCGTGCTTCGCACGTAAGGGGAGAAACTGTATTCAAACAAGGATTAAGAGTCGAGGCATGGTGGCTCAGTCGTTAGAGCGCCCGCCTCATGAACGGGTTCGAACCGCGGCCGAGTCATACCAAAGACTTATAACAATGGGACCTTCTGCCTTCTAGCTAGGCGCTCAGCATTATTAGATTGGAGAAGGGTATAGTAATAACATATTATGTTATGCAGGGCCCGCTGGAAGAACAGTTTCATAACTGAAGTGGCTACTCTGGGTAAATAAAAAGTTATTATTGTTATTATTATTATCCCGAATCGTCTGCTTTTTCTCAGTATTAATGAAACGTCAAAGCAACCGCGCTTTGCGCGGGAGAGGGCGGGGGACTTCAGTCAGACAAGGATTAACTGTCGAGAACAGTACAATAAATTGTCTTCTTTTCCTAATAATTTAATGAAACGTCAAAGCTTTAGCGCGGGAGGGGGGAAGAACTTCATTCAGACAAGGAATAACAGTCGAGAACAATACAATAAATCGTCTTCTGATCCTAATAATAAAAATATTTAAGGAAACGTCTGAGCTTCCGGGCTTCGCGCGGGAGGCCTATCATCCACACCCCCGCCCCCCTCCCCCACTCAGTGTTATGGTACACATAATGCTTGTTCCCTCTTTTTGAAAGCACCCCCTATCTGGACCCCCTATCTGAGGACTGCCAACATTTCCGAACCCCCCCCCCCCC
>BEXV01000599.1:69525-85221 GCA_003118195.1 Hemicentrotus pulcherrimus | reverse complement strand
GAACATCACCACTGTCATGAGTGTAGCATATCTCTGACATTATGCATTCTTCACCTTTGACTTAAGGCTTATCCATTCTTCACCTTTGACTTAAGGCTTATCCATTCTTCACCTTAGAGTAAAGGCTTATCCATACTTCACCTTTGACCATTACCCTCCAGAACATCACCTCTGCCATGAAGGTCATCTGCGAGATCTTGACCAAGGACCCCGAGGGCGGTGCAGCGAGGATACCCTTTGACCTCTTCAAGGAGCTGTACACGTACCTGGCTCAGATTGACGGAGAGATCTCCGAGGAGCAGATCGAGGGTGTCTTCACCTACCTGCAGTACCATGTGTGAGTTGTCTTCTTCTCCAGACATTGAATTAAAGGGGAAGACCATCTTGATATTAAAGGCAAAAATAAACCTGGATTTAGCTCATGCTGCAACCATAATTATAAACCTTTAGGTCAGTCAGGCACCCATCCAAGTGGATCGCCTGACTGATAATCAAGATATTTATGATTGAAAAATGGAAATTTAAAAATTCAAAAATATTTAATTATTTCTTTTTCTAACAGTTTTTATAACACTGTAGTCTTTTGGGGAAACCGGTCACTCAAAGATTTTTCACTTTTTTGAGGGACTTCATGATCGTTTTGAAGCACAATTTTTTTAGGGCTTCAATGTTACACCATATCACAGACACTGATAACACTAGGGCCATGCATCTCAGATTAAACATTGTTATACGAGGCCTTTAAAGGGGAAGTCCACCCTGATATACACTTGGTTCATGAGGAAAACACTCCATTAGAAAATTTGCTCATCAAATTCACACTCTGCCTAGCACCTTTGCAAACGGTACAAAATGACAAAAAATGTGTAGAACAGGTGAATATGTATGTGACACATAATAGCAGAGAAGGGATGTTGCTTTGTCTATCCGAGGAACTGTATATTTTGTCCACTTTCTTTGTCAGTAATGTTCATAGTGCCAAGTGGATCGAGTGTGAATTTGATGAGCTAACACCCTAGTAAACTGTAACTACTAGGGTAAAGCTCTAATGGGCTGTTCTCGTCATGTTTTAGTAAAAGCAGATAATAAGAGAAACAAATTAGTACAACATCAGATTAAAAATAGGAAAGTTACGAATCGTTGAAGTTGTCGTCAATGAAACGCAAAGTGGCAACACTGTGACGCATCTTGCAAGCTCCCCTCCAAATTGCTTTGTACAGAAAATGTAATAAATTTTCATTTTCTTAGTTCCTTAAAATGGAATATACTTCTTTCATGCGTCATCTTTCTATTACTTCAACATCAATTCATTCAGGCATTTATCTTCTGATTTTACAGGGACAAGCAAAACGGCGCAGTGCAACCGAGGAACTTCCTGCATCCGGACTGCCCGAAGCTTGGCCTGTGAACATCGGTCGTCATCGACCAGTCATCTCTACGTTTATCCATGCTTTGGCTATGTCTGTTGAGCACCAGAAAAGGATTAATTGACATAAGGGGTATGAGTGAAATTGACACCCTTTTGGCGTTCAACAGATAGCTTATTGTCTGTATTCATGCTTTACTGCGTCTGTTGAGAGCGAGAATGGCTTTTACTCTTTTCAATGTTTGAATGCCCTTCTGTCTCTCGGCACACAATTGGTTCGGTTTGTATTCATCCGTTTTATCGTCTGTTAAGAGCGTTCTCAGCACACGGTCTGTTCATATGTTTATTTGTTTGTGTACATAAGAGAAGATTATCAGCATACGTCCAAGCACTGAAGCAGTGCTCTTGTTTTTTAAGATGAAAACTTGAAAAGCTATGGAAAAAAAATTCCAAAGGTGGCAGCTTTTTGAGATGTAATTTTTTTAAATAGTTATTTCTAACCTCTGTCTTTAAATCATTTCTGGCATTATGATTTGACTGCAATTGTTATTAGAGGAACATCGAGAGGAGGGGGGGGGGGAGGAGTGTTGCCCACAAGTAATTTTGAAAGCTCTTTAGATAGCGGTAAGCCCTTGCACTGTAATATTCCAGGTTCATTCATGATCTAATGTCCTTGCAAGACATTAATCTACATTTGCCACTCTCCTCCCAGGTGTTAAATGGGTTACCCGGTAGCATGAACGTTAATGTGGTTAAATTGCCATGTATGCACTTTTTAAATGGCGTCTGGCTGGAATACTCCCTAGGGAGCGGAGCATGTGTACTACCATGTGCCGCTTAGCCTTTGAATGATAAGTAATAATGCATCTGTACAATGTAAAGCGCTGAGAGATTTAGTAATAAGCTCTATACAAATGTGACTACCGGTATTATTATCTGATGCATCAACAGCATTGCATGTATTCTTTTTATCAATATGCAAAGCTATTTAAGCTGCTAAACATCAGATAGTATGCAGTTATACCATGTTTAATACCTGCTTACAAATTTGTTAACAATTTAAACTACCAGGAAAAACATATTTTGTGGTTTCCTTAGTGTTATTTGCACGTTTCTTTGCTTTACATTTCTATTTCAGGAAAACAGAATTGTGACTGTCTTAGTAGAAAGTGCCTCATGTACATGCAAAGCTGCACGTCTCTATTAATTTGCATGAATGATAAATATGTAATCCTTTGTGCATGTACATAACATACATATCTATTAAATACAGATTGACCATTAGTTGTAAATGTATGTGCATGTGTTATGCATGCAAGCTTGTAAATGTATTCCTCCGTTTATACTCTGTATCGGCAACTACGATATTCAAGGGGAAACGAAAGGCGAAAATACACAAGCATAGTTGCATGTGATAATCAATCAGCTTAACTAATTTGATAAACATGAAAGTGGCATTGGGGTTAAGAGAACGATTCTGTTTTTTAAATGAGTAAAACGTAGGCCTGGGCCCTGTATTACATAGAGTTGATATCAATCGCAACTTATTTGTGATTGATATCAATTACAACTATGTACATAAGAGATGGGAGATTGCAAACTTGCGATTGATTGGAGGACTTGCGATTGATTTGGATCAATATCAACTCTTTGTAAGATGTGACCCTGATCTATGAGCATGAAATGAAGCTTTTTATGTTGCACAAATATGTGTAATTTTCAAGAGAAAGAAGTACATTTAATATAATTTGTTTTTATCATGATCTCATGTGGGGACAGGTACATTTAGTTGCATGTAACTCTTAATTTTTTGAGGGCATAAATAAGTCACACAAAACAAAACAAATTATTCTTCCTCTTATTATAGTTTCCCTGTGTTGGTTTACACAATGAAGTATAAGTACATGTGTAATCACTAGATATGTTCAGTCAGTTTTAGGGCAGATTGCTTTGGTAAGCATGAAAGGCATGAGAATTATAACTAGCGCTTTTAGATTTGCCAATTTGATAAAGGCATTGCAGCCACCGAGTCGGGCATCATACCAAAAAATGCTCACTGGCCTCCATATGGGTATTTGAAGGCTGTCTGTGTATTTAGAATGTGTTTTTTGTGTGGCTTTTGTTTAGCCAAAAGTTGTTTACCGAAATTACATTAGATAGGGAAGATAATTGATTCCTCCTATGTAAGTGTAATTCACAAAAGACGCTTTTGGTCATACTACACTCTTTTTTAAAAAAAATTTGGGAGGGGATTTCGACAGAGGGTAAAAGTCGATATAGTGTGTTGGCACGTTTTCATTGGCAGTTGGAGAAACACAAGGGGAAAGTACAAAGATGTTTAAAAAGCTTTCAAAAGAAATGAAAACCTTGACACATGTAATATAGGAGTTATTTGTAAAGTGCATGTAAATATGTTATTTTTATTGGATATATATCGCACCTTTTGCATTAAAAGATCCATTTGAAAGATAGTTACCATTGCCTTCTTCGATAACATGTAATTAAAAAAGGTACTAATATGTGTAAGAAAATGGCAGAGCAAAGAAGGAAATGGGAAGGTAGAAAAGATGAGAGGGGGGAAAAGATAGTGAAAGAAAATTGCAGTTGGTGAGGATTTTTTTTTTTTAAAGTAAGAAAGGGAAAATAATTGAAAGTAGAGATCAAACACACTAGAAATGGAGTAATTGAATGGGTGAGGAGAGAGAGAAAGAAAGGGGTGTGTGCAAAATCTGCAAATTAAGTGAAAGGAGAGATAGAGCAGACAAGATAGAAGAGGCTAGAAAGGAGAGAGAGAGAGAGAGAGAGAGAGAGACGGAAGGAAAGGGGAGTGTGCATAGTGGAAGGGGAGATGGAGAAGACAAGAAGAAAGGATGAGTTTGGAAGAGAGAAGGTTAGAAGGAAGAGAACGTTGGTGTAAAAGGAAATGTGCAAAGTCACAGAGTGAAAGGAGAGATAGAGCAGGCAAGAGAGGGATTGATAGAAGAGGCTAGAAAGGAGAGAGAGAGAGAGAGACAGACAGAAGGAAAGGGGAGTGTGCAAAGTGAAAGAGAGACAGATAGAGGAGACAGAAGAAAGGATGAGTGTGGAAGAGAGAGAGAGGGAGTATGAAGAGAAGGAAGTGAGGGAATGAGCAAAGTTAGGTAGCTTAGCAAAAAAGACGCATCAGGATCGCTTAAAATGCAGAGTGAAGTTTGTTATAAATTGTAAGTTCTATTTTGACATATTTAATGGAAGTTTAGCTTCATAGAGATGGTGACTTTACCAGCTCTATATCCTCGCCATGCCGTTCTACCTTTCGTGTGATAAAATGATAATGCAATTTGCTTTCCGGTTGCGTCTTTTCGTACGACCCCAATTTGCTCTGCTACCTTAGGGAGGGATACAGAAATTTACAATCGTAATATTCTAATTTTGTATATTTTTTTGATAAATTGTATTTTTGGTTTTATAGGACACAGGAAAAGACAAAATGCTAACAATAGTTTCAGAGTAAAAAAAAAAAATAGTATTGCTTTAATAATAAACAGAACAGAATGGCAAGATAAGGTGCATAATGCACTACAAAACTTTGGAAAGTTAACATTTCAAGGTATCATAAGGCATTATACATATATGAAACAACCAAAATATGAATATGAACATAGACAAATTGTAAGTATCAAAACTTTGGACATGAGATAAATCTACTACATGCAGTATAACATTTTGCATAAATAAAATGAAATGATTTTAAAAAATATAGAAATTATATGATAAATAACTTTTGTGATTTGTCTACCTTCCCATCCCTTTTTTCTTTTTGATTNTCGGCTCTGCTGGATACAAACATGACCAAAGTTTGGCAGGAATTCATCCATCGGTTCTTGATATAACACGATCACGAGCCATTTTTGCAGACATAATGAGCCCTGTGACCTTTGACCTTGAATCTCGTGACCTCAAAATCTAATCAGTTCATTGGCTCTGTGAGATATAAACATGATCCAAGTTTGGCGGGAATTAATCAATCGGTTCTTGAGAAAACGCGATCACGAGAACGGGACGTACGTACGTACGGACATACGTACGTACGTACGGACGGACGGACAACCCGAAAACATAATGCCTCCGGCTACTTTGTAGCGGAGGCATAAAAATATAGAAATTACATAAATAACTTTTGTGACTTGTCTACCTTCCCATCCCTTTTTTCTTTTTGATTCAATTTTCAAAGAATCCATGACTGTCTAGTATATTAATGTAGTGAATATGTTGGTCAGAAAGTTGCCCTCTTTCAATGGTGTTTCTATCCTGATGCGATGCACATATAAATAGCCATATTTAGGCTTCACTCTGATAAGTCATAAAACAATGCTACAAAAAGTTTAAAAGAATTGGCTGACAATAAATATTAAAAACTTCTTTCATATGAAGGCACATAAGTTCACACACAGTTTATAGTTCTCAGGTTTAAAAACTTTGTTTTCTTTTCATATATTTAAATAAGAAGAAACAAAATTGGGCAGAGCCAACTTCAAACATCTGTAAAACATGGAAAGTGTGCAGAGCACTTCTAAAATGTAAAAATATGAAAAGTATTTATTAATGACTATACTTGAAATACTCCTTTTTTTCAACTTCATAGCATTATGAAATATGAATATGAACAATAATCAGTCTCTTACTCAAGTGTGTGAGGTTTTGAGAACAAAGCACGGTATGTATATACATGTAATTTAGATATAATCTGCCAGTTATATTAGTAACCCTGTGAAAATATATACTGCTCATCTGATGAATATATTATTAAATTACTTCATAAATCGTAAAAATCAACCGTTGTGAAAGCATTCACTTCAATGGCAAGATATTTTCATTGCAATAAATAACTCGTATTTACTTATAATTATCGCTTTATCAAAATGATAACTTTTAACATATTTACATCACACGTCTTTGTGTCCGTACACAAACTTCAGTACAATATTTAGATTAAAAATGTGAGTAACTCCTACTCTTAATACAAGAAAAAAGATGAAATACAGAATGTAAAACAAACTTGAGATAGAAATATAAGAAATCTGAACTATTATAGTTTAAAGAATTTCAAAACACTTTCAGCTTAATGATGAAAGCACAACCTTTGATCACAGTCTCATAATAAATCAAACAAAAAGTAACAAAAAAACAAAGAAAAATATAAACTTGATTTGGGGCATCAAAGTAATAATTAATTTTTAAGATCACAATTTGTCTGAATAGGAAAGAAATGACTACCGGTACACTAACAAAAATGATTCATGGCACTCTAAAAATTCGTACTGCTTAATAGAGTGCTCTGAGAAAGAACGGCATTGTTAAAATTAGAAACCCATTATATTGTGTTACGGCTCTTTCCTCTTTCAGCATTAAATAGTAATAAAGTCAGTTTTCTTTCATAAAGCGATGGTCGCATGCCAGATTTGCCAAAATACTTTATCTTCTTTTATGCATCGGTTACACAAGAATTTTTGAATATAGATATGGAATTTCTCTGCCTAAAGGATCTGGCAGGTAAATAATTCAAGATCCCTTGGACAATTAGTACTATTTTCTGAGATCAACTGGCTTTGATGTCTCTTAACAATTTTGTTTACAAGTCTAAGTCTTTCTTAATTGTTCTAAGCAATAGTGAAATTTGCGTCTAAGTCTTTCTTGCCCTGAGAGATGGTGAAGTTGCCGTATAGCATCTAGGCAAGGACAGGATTGTTGACGATGCTGGACTTGCGTCTTTTTCGCTCCTGACCCCCGTCCGGTTCCTGACTGCACGCCAAATCAAAGTCATGTTTCTGCCGATAAAAAGGTAAACTCACATTTATATAGAAGAGAGCTTTTGTCAACTAATTATAAAAGTAGATTACTGCTATATTTGATTTTGTCATAGGTTACAATGTGTACAAAAGATACATGCAGTGAAAATAAATTGTGGTAGTTCCTTAAAGGTTTCAGTGTGCAGCAAATAAAGAATCAAGAATTCACATCATTTTTCATATTTACATTACAGGCCTTTGTAAAAAAAAAAAATTGTAAAGAGCTGATGAATTTCAGTACAATTTATCAAGTGTATGAGAAATGTGATAAAATACTTTGATAAAATTCTTGAAGTCAGAAACACACCTTACTATTTTGCAATTTACTTTTTGGTTGTGTGCCATATTGCCCATCAGGCAGACTTTTATTGGTCTAAGTTTATTGATACCAAAAATTACACCTTTCTAGTATTTTTTTAAATAAGTTATATAGCTTACACAAAATGTTATGTATAGAAATATATTAGACAAAATATCTTTCTCCTTTCAAGGTGCATTAACCCCATTTTGTTCCTGACAAATCTTTTAATGTCAGTATGGTCTCCAGGGCCCCATTTCACAAAACTCGTCATCAGTGACAAATGACAGTTTTTGTGTTAAGCTACTGAAATCCTTGATTCTGATTGATTACCAGCAGATTTGTCACTGATTTTTGTCATTTGTCATTGACAAAAGGCTTTATGAAACAGGTCCCAGGTGAGCTACCTTTAATATAGAAATGGAATGATGGTTATTGAATTTAAACTTACCCCATCCAGAGTAGTGGCGCTTCTCTTTTTCGACCTTTTCTGTTTCGGCAATTCCTAATAGAGAATATAGAAGGGGAATACAGTTAAAGAAAGTGTAAACTTATTGGCAAATTATTTCAACACGAGATGAGAAACAAATGAAGGAAAGATCATCTACATAATTACAAAATTACAATTTACACCAATAAAACAATAGATTTTGTTTAGTTAGACAAAAATGCTATATTCTTTGCTCTATCAGCTTGTAATTTTCTGTTATACAAGAAAAATGATAACAAGATACATACATTACTTAATGAAGGAATGATTTAATTAATACATGAATTAGTGGATGAGTTTATGAATGAATAGATAAACACATTAATGAAACAGTGAAGGAATAAATAAAGGGAAGAGAGAATAAATGCTTGGGGGAATGAAAGAATGACTGTTGGACTGACTATTGAACTGACTATTGAACTGAATGAATGAATGAATAAATGAACAAACGAACAGGCAAACAAAAATGAGGCATAAACTACATCAAGATATCAACCACTCCTCCCTTCACAGCCTATGACAGGAACTGGGGTCCGTTTCACAAAACTTGTCATCAGTGACAAATGACAGTTTGTGTTAAGCTACTGAAATCCTTGCTTCTGATTGGTTAGCAGCAGATTTGTCACTAAAAAAAGGGCTTTGTGAAACGCCCCCCCCCCCAGAAGTCTAGACTTACATCGACTTGCATGGGAGTGCCTGGTCCTGATGAGCGCCCAGACCTGGTCCTAAGCCCTGATACACTCAGGTCCGCAGCCTGATCTGTTAACTTCTCCAGCTGTATAGCAAATAAAGACAGCATTTGAGGGTGAAACGGTATCTACTCACAGAGGTTGATTGCAACATATTTCCACAATTCTCTGCTATTCTTGTACACTCTTGCAGTGTCATTCCATTCCAGTGAAACTGTGCTAAATTTCAGCAGATGATGTGCTAAACTTAAGCAAATAAGGCAGTGTATGAGGACAAACTGGTCTATCTATGCTGGTATCTTTTCCCAGAGGTTGATTGCAACTTATTTCCACAATTATCTATTATATGTTATTCCAGCTCACTCTTGGAGTGTCATTCCATTTTAAGTCTTTTAGTGAAATTGAGCTAAACCAATTTCTTGTGAGAAACTAGTTTTTGCAGATGCACATTTCTAATCTTGACCTACTTCTTTCAAATTCAAATAATTAATTGGTCAAAATGTGTAAGTACAGTCGAACCTGCGTTAGCAACCACCTGTTCATAAAGACCATATTTTTCATTTCCCTTGAATACGGTTTCTCACTGAAACCTGTACTAAAGAAACTTAACGTCAACCTGTCTATTAAGACCGATTTTCATGTTTCCCTTGAGCGGTCTTATACAGGTTTCACTGTACCTCAGACTTTTTGGCGTATTTCTTGCGTTGGAGGCTCGTCTTGTTCTTCTTGTTCTCCTTAGCTTCCTTCTGGTCTTTCTGTTCTGCTGCCTCCATCTCGTCAAGCTCCACCCTGGGGGACAGTCTGCTGAGGTACTTCTGGAAACCCTGCTTCAGGATTCTCTCCTGGTTCACAAACTTCACCAGTCTGAATGAAAAATGTAATTGCAAATGAAAATGTTATGATTAAAAATGAGTTATTACACTAGTTCCATATCAGCATTGGATATATGAGTGATGTATAATATTACAGTTTGCTGCGATACCCATTGGTTTACATGTTAAAATGTTCTTTGAGCGAGCGCGGACACCATACAGTGTTCTTTGTCTGCGATTCCTAATTGATCGAAAATTTCAGTCATTTTTCGTAGGTGATAAACAGACAGCTTCTCTGTTTTTCTATGATGTTTTAACCAATCTTTACTCGGTAAAAGGATAAAGTAAGAATTCTTGGTAGATTTTTGTTTGAATTCGGCATGGGATATCAACTGTTTTAATATTCGAGGTTTGGCTGGTTTTATATGCTTTCGGGAACTCGCTCAGATCCTGCCATGATGGCAGGATGAGCAAATTCCCTTGAGCTTATAAAACCAGCCAGGCCTCTCAAAGCAGTCGATATCTCTATAATATAGTGTGAAGGTACATGATTTGCTTTGTTAAATAAATATGCAAAATCTATGCATTTTTTTTCTAAAATAATTTTTATTTGACCACATAACTTATGCAGTAACTTCATATCGCCAGTAGATTAGTAAACGTAAATCAGAATCTTGTTTATACCTATCTTTCATTGATATTCACTAGTGTTTAAGAATGAAAACCATGTTTTTCTTTGCTTTTTCCCTACAACAAAAGCTCTAGCTGATGATATCCAAATTTGGATATTATTGATTCTTATTGCAGTACTTTCATATCAGCCTTAGATCAATAGTGAGTTATATGGAATCATGTTTGTCACATTTGACTTCAGTTGGGTCGTGTGTAAGACTGAAAGCAATTTTCATTTGAATTATCACGCTGTTTCTGATAATAAGAATTGGGGATTAAAGATACTTATTGGATTAATTTCATATTGATCAAGATAAGATAAGAATAAGCATAATATCAAATTATAATTAAATATTCATCATTTAAATTTGATTTCATTTCTCTATTTTCCCAAATGCAATAACTGAATAACAAAGCACATATAAACATAAGGTATAATACAAAAAATATACAAACAATAATAACTTCATGTCAAAATGTTATTTACATATATATTAACAAACTTAATGTTTCTATAACATATATAATAAATTTAAAGTATTATCAAAACTATCTGTGAAAAAGGTGCAGGAGACCATAGTCATAAAGCAATGCTGGACTAGGATGGCGGCCTCAAGTTAAATCCTATCTACACTAGTTTAGCCAGGAGGGATAGACCTTCCTTCAGGGCCACTGGCAGGTGGTTATCTCATCAAATCAGCTCTCAATAAACTTAAGAAAAAGGGGACCATGGGGCATCAACGGGTACCCCTTACGCATTGTTGGCTATATTTATTTATATACTGCACTTTTCCCAAGTAATGCAATCCCTCTTAAAGATGAAGTCGAGTTCTGGTCATACGCTTGCATTGTGAATGAAACGGAAGCGATCAGAAAAGGTTGATCATCTATCATATAAGTATTTGTCATATTGCAAGGTTCTGGAATCATCAAAATGACAAGAATGGATATGTGGATATGTGGATATGTGCGCTTTATAAATTGACATTATTATTATTTATTATTAAAGTTACAAGCACTGTACACAGAAAAATGTATATGGACTACACGAACATGAGGCGTAAAAATATGTCCCAATTTTTTATGCTGTTACATGCCATATTTATAATATGGAGGCATTTGAAGAGCCATGCTTTTCAGGGAACATGGTTTATCTGATGTTCTTCCACCCTTGCATAATAACAATGATAACATTCACAAATTATTTTTCACCTCTTCCCGGAACTCAACCTTCTCTTTAAATGAAATGCATTCCAGATTTGACGCACCTTTTGTTCTTGGCGTCCACACTGCAGTATCCCTCCTTCTCTAGTCTCTTGAGGAGGGTCTGGGCAACCCCAGTCTCCACCCCCAGCCGCTTGGCCAAGGTAGGCGCGGTTGCTCTGTCCATGTCCTTGGCTGCTTCCAGGGTGCGCCGCCACAGGCAGGTGGCTCTGACTTGAGCGGAGTCTATCTGGCTGAGGTAAGGGTCGGTGGGTTCGCATTGCGGGTCGCCAACCTAGGAGAGAGGCACAGAGAGAGAGAGAGAGAGAGAGAAAGGGAGGGAGGGGTCGAGATGGTAACATGGAGAAAGCATACGTTAGAGAAATCAAGTATGAGATATATATACAGAAAGAGATAAGAGAGCAGAACTATTAAAAAATGAAAGACAGAAAAGGCTGAGAGAGAGAGAGAGAGAGAAAGAAGGAAACACTGAGAGACAGTATATGACAAAAATTAAACAGGAGAGTGAAATGTTGACTAAAGCAAAATTCTATAAAATTTTTATATATTAGGTCATAAATTAAGCTCATGCCCTTGGTTACTCGGGTTTAGTTCACTGTTGTTCCACCAATTTACTTTCAAACTTCTCGAGAAGAATCTTTGCCCATCATACAATACGGATCAACATTCAATGACAATAAATTCACTTTTTATGAGCTGTTTGGTAGATTCATACCGGTAATCTTACCTTTCCACACTGGAGACAGTAGTATTTCTCAGGGATGTCATTCTTCTTACTGCTAGTACTGACTTTTCTCACATTGAATCATTAGACCACTACATTCTGTCGAGAGCCAAAAGGGGATTAACTTATATATTTCTTCACAAAGTGAATGCGTTACTTGCTCCAAATGGATGATACAATAACAGTTCAACTTATTAAACATCAACCTCCTTTTTAATAGCTGTTCGGTAGGTAGATGTCGTTTTAATTATAATCTTACCTTTCCACATTGGTGACAGTAGTGCTTCTCAGGGACGTCTTCTTCGTGTAGGATCATGAAGCATACTGCATGCTGCCAGTACTGACATTTCTCGCACTGTATCATCAGACCATCATCCTGCATGCAAAGGGTAAACTATTATTAAAGAGGCTGTAGCATGACAAGAGTATGCGTCTTTCCCGAGGCCCACAAGTTATGTATCACACCCCCCCCCCCCCAACAAAAATAAATCCACACAAAATGTCATAATTTATATTGAATGAAAGATGGTCTTTAAATTTGCTCTATCACTCAAAGTACCAATTCTCCGTTAATATTCAATTTTAATGAGAATACAAGCAACAAACTAGGGACCCGTTTCACAAAGCCTTTTTTCTGACAAAAATCTAGTGACAAATCTGCTGATGTTTAATCAGAAGCAAGGATTTCACTAGCTTGTAACAAAAACTGTCATTTGTCACTGAAGACAAGTTTTGTGAAATAGGGGCTCAGATCTTCTGAAAGAGACTGGTATCCCTTCTTTACCTCATTGCATCCACAGGGGCATTGTGGAACGGCCTCTTCATTGACCTCCTCTTCCTCCTCACCAGTCTTGCTGCTCTGTGAAGCCTCATCAACAGCTCCTGCGATAAAGGTTGTACAATATACCATTATACACTCATAATGTGATATCAGCTAGTGCCCTCAGGGAGAACAGTATTAATACTGATGAGGCTACCCTGGGTAAACAAGACATTGATTTTGTCTTCGTTGCTGTCATCATCATCATCATCATCATCATCATCACCATCACTATTATGCCATTAAAAGCTTACACAATTGATTTTTAAAAGAGAAATTATTACTTTAAACATCTCTCTGTGGATCCCAAATTGAAAAAAGGGCAGTACTACACTTATGTCCGTTTGTTAAATTTACCTTAGGTTTCGTTTATTCTTTTTTAATGATTACCCAAATCTGGGTTTTCTGGAGAGGTAGCATGCACATCTGCATGCCATTCAAACTTTGACATTCCATAAAACAGCTTTTAAATATTTCAAAAATTTGCCAATAGCTATGGAAACAAAATGAAGTTAGGTAAAAATACCATTACAGACCAAAATATTATGGTAACATCATAATAGTCCCTTTTCTAATCTAATCATGGCTTCAATACAACACTTTCCAGAGACAATCCAATGCCAAAAAGATACTCTAGAAAAGATTTGTTTGACCTCCAATCAAGACGCATTAAGATGATGCTAGTCTCTAAAATAATTTAATCATAAGCTCCACCCACAACACGATAACGTATAAAATTCAGAGGATATTTATTTTAATTTTAAATGTTTGAGAAAATTTTGAAATGTTACCTGGTACGTTAGGACTGCTATCTGGCACATCCTCCGCCGTCTTGGGACCGTCTTTCATGCCAGACTTCCCTTCATCCACACAGATCTAGATTATGATTTTGATCATAGCCACATAGTAGTCAGTGTCCATGTGTATTGCAATGCAAGTCACTGAAAAAGTTGAACTTATCTCTAAGTTGGACTTAAAAAATTATGGAAAGCCAGTAGCATCTTTAAAAATATTTTGTAAAAAGTTATTTCAAAAGGTATTAAATGATGATTCAAATCATTCATATTTTCTATTATTAAGGTGATTTCATGTTCTTGGTGTAGAATTTATGAAAAGTTTAAAATACTTGAATTTCTGCTTTTTAATGTATTTCATTTTAAGGCTATAAGTGGCTCTCCATAATTTTTAAGTTCAACTTAGAGTTAAGTTCTTCTTAGGATCTTTGTGAAACACCCCACAGACCTGGTTAAATTACCAATTAATGTGTCTGTGTGCGCAAAGGTCTCTAAAGCAGAGAACATGTGGTCCCACCAGAAAATACTCCAATTTGAGTACATCCATACAGATCTAGTTTTTTATTTTGATTAAAGCCACATAGTAGTCAGTGTCCATGTGTATTGTAATGTAAGTCACTGTAAAACTTGAGTCCACTCCTTCTGCATTGTGCCATTCACAAATGAGACCGACTAATAATACTGCTTCTGCTATACCATATACAGTTCCTTAGCTACAGTCAACAATTTATTTAGACCTAATTAGAGCAATAACCTATACAAACGCCAACATTGGGAACTTCTATTGGCATATTGTTGTTGTCTCAAAGCTCTTTAAGAATTCCTTGTGATTGATGGAGATACTAATAAATAGAAAGAAAAAGAGAAGGATAATTTTTAACAAGCCATTTATGTGCATTTCATGATCCTCCCACTTCAGATATCTCATGATATATGTTTGTATGGGAGAATGTATAATTTTGTTTTTATCAAAATTGTGGAAACAAATAATTGAAATGAAATGAAATAAATAACCTTCTCCCTCTCTGCATCCTCCATTTCTGCTTCTCCTTGATCCTTCATTTCTTGACTATCCATCTCATTCTCATCCTCCTCTTCTTCTTCAACCCCTTCTTCTTCTTCTGTTGGCTTCATGTCAAACTGCTTCTTGTCAGTGGTGATCCTCAGTTTAACCCTTTTTTGGAAGGAATGATATAGAATCTGAAGATAGGATAGACAAATACACATACAATTCACAACTAAATTATTCATACCCCTTCAGGGCTTAAATAAATCCAAGGCCACCAAGGCCATGGCCGTGGATGCCCTTTTGATTGGCCTCAATGCCCCTCTCACTGGCCTTGGAGATTTGTTGTGCCCTTTCCAATTCTTCCTATTTGTGCTGTAATATAGGAATGTGCCCTACAGAGAAGTGGCCTTGCCCTGAAAATATTGACATTTAAGGCCTGCACCTTGTAAACTTGATGTTTGTTTTTTGTGTGTACCGGTAACTCAAGAATGAAAGGTGGAGAGGTTGAATTAAGGCCTTTATTGAATACTTTGATTATAAAAGATGTATAAAGCTTTAATATGACTCATTATCAAGAAACATGAATAAGGACAAATGAACTTTTCACATACTTGAACAAAATACAACAAGGGTATACATGATTTAGTTGTTACCTGCACATGAAAAACAAAGGAAACAGCAAAGGTGCATTATTTTTGAAGATCAGCCTAAATGTGTCCCAACCATCTTTTTTATTGTATTTATGAAAGGTGTTTTGAAATGTGTAGGTACTAGTTGTAAATTATTGATTAAACTAGATGGAACTTCGACTGCGCGCAGTCGAAAATGATGCCTCCGCCATAGAGCAATTTTACAAACTAAAACAGAAACAATTTCTAAAATTCAAGTTTGATTGTAATCCATCTTTGGGTTTTAATGATAATTCATGCATAAGCTATTTATAGGCATACATAATGAGCCACATGACCTT
>BEXV01000599.1:56389-68473 GCA_003118195.1 Hemicentrotus pulcherrimus | reverse complement strand
TGCAGTGCACACCAATACTTACATGCTACATGATCAACTGTTTCTGATCCTTTCCACACCTTTTCTTTCACAATGCAATCGCATTACCAGTACTAAAGTTTATCTTTTATAGTAAGATGTAAACTAAAAAGCGTCACTATTCTTTTCTTCCAATAATTTTATTGTGAATGCATTTTTTTAAATCATACCACCCCAACTTACATTTTTATTTACACTATTTTTAAAAGGTTAACGTGACTGTATTTTTATGGTGATTTAGGAGAATGATTGGTTTCAGCATAAACGAGGAAAAATTGCAACAATCAAAGCAAGGATGTGAATATATTTGAATTGATTCTGGTAATGGATTTGCATTCTAAGGGGAAAAGGTTTAAAGAAGTACCTTTAATGAAGGTTTGACAGCCTGACATAGCCAACTCGCTTCCACTGGTTCTCAGGATGGTTCAAAAATAAACAAAAAAAGAATAAAGAAACCATACTTACAGTTGTGACTTCTCCTACTCTCAGGTTGATAGGTTCATCTTCGTAATTGAAGGCATCGCTGTCCGATGCCTGGAAACCAGGAGGTTCATAGTCCATTGGTGTCACTGCATATAGATGATATTCAAGACATTTTGGATGATTGTGAAAGTAAATCAAAACATCAGTTTGTCTATAATATAGCAGCTTACTAGTTACAACTAACTGACCAAATTACTTACAGTAATACCAATAGATTCAGAAACATTTCTAAACTTACAGTGCACCCTCTCCACTCTATTTAGAGCATTCCTGGGTCCTGTTTCACAAAGCCTTTTTTAAATGACAAATGACAAAAATCTGTGACAAATCTGCTGATAATCAATCTAAAGCAAGGATTTCAGTAG
The DNA here is from genome assembly GCA_003118195.1 of Hemicentrotus pulcherrimus. NCBI lineage: Eukaryota > Metazoa > Echinodermata > Echinoidea > Camarodonta > Strongylocentrotidae > Hemicentrotus > Hemicentrotus pulcherrimus. Next base: position 67,607 of record BEXV01000599.1, on the reverse strand, counting down.
CTTATAACAAAGACTGTCATTTGTCACTGAAGGACAAGTTTTGTGAAACGGGTCCCAGGTGGTCGTTTTGTTGTTTTTGTTTTTTACACAAAGACATTAACATCCAACAAGCTACCCATTTTACACATGGGCTTGGTGTGAATGGTTCATTATTGTGAACTAAATCTTACCTTTCTGGAAAATGTGCTATACCAAATACTTTGAGGATTAGATTGGTTTGAACTGGAATGAACTGGTTTGAAGTGGATTGAACTGGATTATAGTACATACCATCGTCATAGTAGAGTAGTTTCATGGTCATCATGACATCGTCTGGGAGGAGCTTGAGAGACTGGGTCAGAACTAGGATGGTCCTAAGGAGCTGGAGGGTTGCTCTCTTTGTCTGGGCCTCTGTATGCGCTCCTGTAATCTTCTCTTCATTCCTACAAACATTAGAATGAAAATGAATATTCATTTATATTAAGTAAAAATGAATATTCAGTTATATCAAGTAAAAATGAATATTCAGTTATATCAAGTAAAAATGAATATTCAGTTATATCAAGTAAAAATGAATATTCAGTTATACCAAGTAACCCCCCTCCCTCCCCTACCCCCTGGAAATCAACCCCCTAGGAAAACTTCCCCATTATACACTAGCCATTAGGTTGAAAAAAATTAAAGGGGTAGTAATTCAGGGGGAGGGGGGAGGTCCTCAAGATAGATTTCAAAGGGTGAACAAATTAATAACACAGCTTAGGCTGCTCTTCTGGACGCAATATTGGCACCTTTGCTTATTTACTGATCCGCATGTTACACAACCTAAAGACATGTAAATTGGTAAAGCATCATCAAATTTTGCAGCAGCACTAATTAAGCAGTTTATCATGACACTTCATCACATATTTTTACTCAAAACTTGACTAACCTGTAGATATCGACATCTGGTCCATTCTTGGAATAGGTAAACTTGAAAGTGTATGTCTCTATGGCAGTCTGGATGATAAAGGAAGGGATTACAATGAGGAGAAAATTAACACGTTGACTACTGAATTCTCTCATTTCCATAGACTTGATACAGGAAATCCTATTCCAGTGGGTAATGGGTTAAGTTATTAAGAGCAAGAACAAAACAATCACGGCTGAAAGCTTTGAATACATCAGTGATCTAATATCAGTAAGATCCAATAACAGCCTTATAGTGTAGAAGACCTAATATGTTAATTGTACATACACTGCAGGTTTCTAATTCATGATTTGTTAATTTATTCATTCTGGTCCAAAAATGTAGATATAAATGTATTGCACCTGCAATAAAAGACAAACAAGAAATCAAGACAGAAAGTTTGTACAACATAAAAAACCAACCAAGAAAATGTCATCTGTTTACAGAACCAAAGCCATGTAACTCCACATGGTCTATGCATAATTGTTATTCATTTTTCAAACTTTTTTCTCATTAAAAACATTATTTAGCTACTATTTTAATCTTCACTTTTTTCATTTTTTTCTTGTTCTATTTGTGATCATCATCATGATCATTTAGTGTACTGATAGTTATTTTTTATTTACATTTTACTTCCTCTACTGGTCTTGCATACATTTGTATCTAATATCTGTGGTATTATTCATTTGTGGTTCATATTGAAATGCAGAGTAACCCATTGGCAACTAAATTTCTCATTCCTAAAGACTTTTAATACATGAAATCCCATCCCAGTGGGCAAAGGGTTTAGTTCCAGAGAACAAGAACAAAAATATTACAGCTGAAAGTTTTAAATACATCAGTAAATCTAATATCAGGAATGTGCAATGACAGCCTGATAGAAGACCCCTATGTAAAATGTAAATTGGCTTCCCATCCATGATTTTGTTCCTGTTTTCATGAAGTGACGGTAGTGAGGAAAATCTGCACGCAAATTCTATGCGATTTTCGATCACTATCGTCACTTCGTGAAAATAGGGACAATTTTGCAGATGAAATATAAATGTTCTCTATACCAAAAGAGTCCATATTGGCAACACACATACATTTATGTGCAAATATTCATACGACTTAAAAGCATGTTATTTTATAACATCCCTTTGTTTGTCGCATTGATTAAACAGCCTGGATGGCTTCAGTATACTCACATTAGGGTCGCTTGGGTCTGTGTACATCTGTTGTTGAAAAACAAGAAGATGAAACGGATTATTTGAATAAGTACACAGAAATCGGCTGCCTAGCAGAGCCAGGGTAACGGTTGGAGCGCTTTAAGCACCATGCATGGTGGGTACATGTACATGTATGTGCGCTACATAAATATCCAATATCATATTAGCGATTCATTGGTTTTCAAACCTTGTTGGTTCATCACCTTGTTGATACTTCAGCAATAAAGGAACAGAGACATTGTGACAGAGACATTCAAAGAAATGGAGAACATAATAAGAAAAGCCCAGGACTTGACCCGATTAATGGTCCCTGCAGGGTAAGTGATGTACAAAGATACAAATAGTTTTAAACTACCGGTAGCTTTTTAAAATCAGCATGGTCATATGCAAAATTGGTAGCCGCGTAATATGTGATAATTGTTATGGAGTATCGAAAATTATTGAAATAAAGTAAATATAAAGTTCTTCATACGATCAATCATGTGGGCTTGGAATTTCAATGAACATGCACCACCATTAGCAACAATAACAAGAATTTAATAGATTTTTTATTCCCAATGTGTCATGCAATATTGGTATTCGGATATTCACAGAAAATGTCAATATACATCCTTTTCTGATAATTCCAAATTTGATGATAATACTTGAGTAATTTCACAAAGAATTTTTTTTTTTCTAGGACTGACACTGCTGACTTACCCCAATGATCATGGCACGAAGCTGGATAAAAGAGTGGAAGAATGGGAGAATGAGTGATTGAGCGAAAGGGGGAGACAGACAGGGAGAAAGAGAGAGAGAGAGAAGAGCAGACAAATTACAGAAAATCACAAAAAACATCATTATCCATGAAACATATTTATTTTCACTGTAGGACCCTACCATTTTGTACTGTAGATCATTTGCTTCAATTTGAAATATTGTGACTAGAACAGGGCATAATTGTGTATTAAATAACATGATTGTGTTATCCATCTGTTTCTCCTTGTTACTTTGTATCATAATGTTTTTAATTATTATGGTACTTTATATCTTTAACCTGTACTTACATATCTTTTACCAGTACTTATATATCTTTTGATGGTATTAATATATCTTTTTACAGGTACTTACTTATGTTTTACAGGTACTTACATATCTTTTACCGGTTCTTACATATATCTTTTACAGGTACTTAAATATCTTTACCGGTAGTTATGTATCTTTTACCAGTACTTACATATCTTTTACCAGTACTTACATATCTTTTACCGGTACTGAAATATTTTTAACCGGTACTTACAGTGTACATACCTTTTAAAGGTACTTACATATCTTTTGTCAAGAGCATCAAAGGCTCCTTTCATCCATTTGATAACTTGGCAGGCTCCTGGACATGCACTGTCATCTTTCAGAATCTTCAGGTTTAGATCTGTCATGTGAACAATATAATTCCTTTAGTAAATCACACATGAATTTTAATACCCGAGTCACTACCAGATCCATTGAGAAATCATATTTAACCCCAAACAAAGTCAACAGACCAGTAGAACAAGACTTGCATAAAACAAATCCATTCGTCATTTACAATTAAGAAAATTAATGTTTATTGAATTTTCTGTACAGAGAAAATTGAAGAGGAGCTGGCATGATACAGTGTTGCCAATTTATATTTCACTGTACTTCCAAAATTCATAACTTTCATATTTTAATTGGATTAAGCTCAAACTTTCACTAATGTGTTTCTCTCATTTTTTTGCTTTTATTAAAACCAACTTAATACCAGGTTGGGTTAATTCCTATTTAAAGCCCCACTGTACTACTTAAGAGCTACTTGCGCCCTCTATATAAAGCGAACCATGCCTAATCGGTGCCTCTTGGTCCCCCATGATCCCCTTTTTTTAATGTTAATTGAGAGCCTATTTGATGAGATAACCACCTGTCAGTGACCTTGCGGGAGGTTCAATTCCCCCTGGCCAAACTAGTGCACACAGGCTTTAAGATAAATGATGTACATAAATATACACAATGTCCCTCTTTACCTTCAAGAGATCTGTCGCCGAATGCATGTTCAGGGAAGATGGTCCGTAGGTAGGTCACTGTTGACACTGCCACAGCCAGGAGCTTTTTCACAAAGACGGCCGACTGCTGTTGGGTCACTTGGTCTGGAGGGAAGATGGCTGACCACTAAAGAAAAAGAAAAAAAGAAGGAAAACCAGTTAGCTATTTCAACATAATTATGCTTATATTATATCGTGCATCCTAGAATGTTAATATCAACAATCTACATGTACATTGTATACCGGTAATTACAAATCACAAATCAGTTAGTTTTCTTTGTTATATTACAAATGTCCATTTTATATTAATTTTGTGTAAGCATTTTTTCATGTTTGGATTGTAAATGGAAATAAAATTACTAGAATTGAATTGAATTGTTATTACAAGTTCTCTATTAACTGATATCTGCTCCAATATGGCTGACCAATGGATTGTTTCAATAGTACGGTGGGCATCAAATACATGAGATAATATTGACAATGATGGTACATTTTTCTGGCTTAGGAAAACAATGTCACCAGGTTTAGTTCAGTTTCTTTTTAAATGTTCAGAAACTGTAAGTGTATTGCAACCTTAACAGGGAAAACCCCCTTCTCTATGTCTCACAGCTTGGAGGCTGTTGGGGTGGAAATAAAATAGACCTTGAGACACAGATTCTCTATTTTAACTTTTTGTCTTCAGCTGTTGTAGTTGGCTGCTCAAATGGCATTCCTGCCCGCTGTTTGATGTTATCAGTAAATGTAACTTGTCACCTTTTAAAAAAATTTTAAAAATCAACAACAACAAAAATCCTTTTTCTCTCTCACTCTCTTTCTCTATTATTCCAATGTTACCCAACAATCTCAAAAAATTCTTACATGTACATGTAGATACTGGTTGAAGAAGTTTCTATTCATGACATTTGCACTTAGACTGCATGTTTAAGTTTTTTATTGGATGATTCCATCAATGTAACGAGAATAAAGAAACAAACTCAAATTACAACTTACCTGGCCAGTTTTTGTCTTCGGTCGAATGGCAGTAGCAACAGCCATGATTCTGCATGAATGAAAAATGAAAGAGAAACAAACTAGACGGTCTATACATGAACATGTATTTCTATTAAAACACAAGAGTAGTTTCACATCTTACCTAGATCAGTCCATTAAACTGTAGCAACTTTTATAATCATATCATAATATGTTAATTTATAACGTGCACATAACCTAATGCGCATGCCAAGCGTGATTGTGAAACTTAAGCTTCCATGTCGGTGCCAAGCCATGATGATGACAAAGGCAATCATGAAATTGAACCACCAATACTCGATCCTGCAGCTAGTGGAGGACATTTTGCAACGAGTACAAGAATTAACAGAAGATCAAAGAGCTAGAGCATCTTTACTTCAACTTGGGTGATTCCATAAACAAGAAGATACTTGACAATACGAAAAACCTAGCAGGAGATTCTGCCAATCTAGATAATCTTGCAAACTTTGATATTCAACAATTTCTGAAAGGAAGACCAAAGGAACTGGTGAATTTCTTTAATCTGGTGCAACCAATATCTCCACAGAAAATGCTTCTCTCTCCAAGAAAACAGCATTTGCCGTTTTAGTTGAACAATTGTACTATGTTCAGAATAAAAACTATACTGGCAACGTTTCATTCAGTCAGTCACTGGTTAAGTGGGCCCTTGCTGGGAGTAATACAAAAACAACCATTGATGGGGTTACAACGCCATCGGGAAGTGTGACCACACTAAAAAAGGTACTTGACAACTCATCAAAGCAGCCCAATAAATGTTTCTCACCTGGAGACGTTGAGGTATTTGCCGACAACTTGCAAAGGGTTTGGAAAATGGAACATGTGAGGGAAAGTGGAACAACATCGGTAAATATACAGTAACTAACGTTGTCTTCATACAAAGAAATCAACCATCAAATACGCAGACAAATGAAAATCTAAAACCTTCCAACTGGTTAGGGAAAATGAACATGACAGAAATCAGCAAAAAAAGGTAACAGAACTGGAGGAATCTCTGAATGCGTCTGTCTTCCAGCCTTATAGATGTCGACAGCAAAGTGAGGCCCTGGAAAAAGTCAAACAAGAAATCGGAGTTGACAACATCACAGGAGAAGTTAAAGATCATGTCCATTATTGTGTCGCAAATGAAGGAGTCAACGTGTGTGTCGAAGTGTATGGAAAAAAATACAATCCGTGTACTCACTGTAATCACATTCCAAACAATATTAGTGATCGGTCAAAATTGTATAAGTTTGTTGACGTCAACCATCCCCCGCAACTGGCAAAAGTTGCCATGGGCGAAATTATTGGGGTTTATCCAAACTAACGACAAACCATCAAAACCAAATGTACCCAAATGTTGCGTTGATTAATTTACGTTTGCGTTGACAGCAATGCAGTTGTACGTTGAAGATTTCCGACACGCTATGGTGTCGGGAGTGTACTAGTACTACTAGTAGTCTAGGCCATAAATTCAGTACATGTATGCAGAGCTAGCAGACGACAGGTGCCGCCCTCACCTCTAGAGGACGGCACTGCTCTTTAAAGCCCAGCTGAGCTCCAATATGCTAGGCCTAGGATCTTCTTGTGTGAAGTAAAAGAGCAGCGGACGGAACTCTCTCCAGCACAGACCAGCTATATCTAGCAACCAGTTATCAGGCATCTATTCAGGACCTAGTTGAAGGACGATATTCCTTGCAAGGCCAATATGTGAGTGAGTTATGGTTGCTATTTCCAGGTAGACCCACCGTCTACTTTATTATGGTGGCAATTAGCCAGGACACAATGTTTAAAGGCACATTGTCCTACTAGATCTACTTGTAGTAGCTACATGTACTTGCTCGCTAGGGCTAGGCTCTAGACTCTATGTAGACCCCTAGATCTAGTCTAGATTCCATATAGAATTTAGAAAACTTCCCAAATCGGTGTGCCTATACCCATGATCCTCTTTTTCTTATGTTGAATGAGAGCTGAGTTGGATAGCCACCTGTCACTCACAGTGGCCTTGCTGGCTGCTGGGCGGTCGAATCCCTTCTGGCTGCTGCAGTAGTTTAGTAAAGCCTGCCTTTAAATCTAGAACCTAGACTAGATCTAGATCTAAATCGCTGTTTTGACCAAGAATTCCAAGATGATGCCTCGAAATATTGGAATTTACCTGCTCTTTCATATGTCTAGATCCTGCACGTACGAGAGGCATTATAACCGGAAGGAAGGGAGGGCAGCCTCAGAAACAAGATCCTGCCTCTTTGGGGAGGCCACTAGTACTTAGACTAGAATCTACCTGGAGAAAATCAAGAAGGAAGAAGAGAAGGAAAGGAAACGTAGGAGCAGCAGGGAGGGAGAGGAGGTTGCCGTTATTGAACTAGATCTCGCAATGAAATGCCCCAAACTCACTATCGCAGTACCTGTCGAGAAGTCAACCCCCATTAAGTTGACCATGGCATGGCAGAGTTAGAGGACTTGCAATTAGACTTGAACTGCAGCATGTCATCTTTCGTTGAGGACTACACCGAGGACAATTCTCTGGTGATGTCTCCTGTCCAACCCCATACCACTCCAATTGCTCCCCCACCAGCGCCAATTGATCCCCCAGCAACAACTCTAATCGATCCCCTACCTATCTCTCCGAGATTCTCGCCAGCACGTAAAAGGATAGATCTAATCTAGATCTAGATCTAGTTATGCACAAAGAGAACAAAGACTATAGACGGTGGCAGCTTACTAGATGTTATGATAGACTAGATCTAGAGTCTAGTTTACTTGATTTTGGTGGCAAAGTAAGAGGCAAAACTCCAACACCACCCCTCTTCCTCTTATTACACCCCTTCGATTCTTCCTCCCTCTTATCTTAGTCTAGAGAAGTCTAGTCTATCTTCTTATAGATCTAGACTAGTTTAGATACCGCCACAATATCTAGAGTAGACCTACTAGATTCTAGATCTAGATCTAGATCTAGAGAGGTCTAGAGAAGTCTAGATCTAGATCTAGACCTAGCTACTGATGGTTGAATGGAAAGTGCTTTTTTTTACACCCATAGAAGAAAAAAAAAGTAAAGTAGTCTACACTCTAAAAATTGTAGAATTGACTCGTGTTATGTACACACAGACAATCAGTCACACGAAATAAATTAAAGGCTTGCAACTGCAAGCTACATCATACATGTACTGTAGAGCCCGTGCCTTCTCGTACGTCCACAGCGCAGCAAGCCCTGCCGCAGTTGACTGTAGCTGTCTTGACGAGAGAAAACAAACACCACTGCAATTAATCTTTTCCCGTCTCATCCACACACCAAACACAATCATAATTCATATCCTGGAAACAGCATTCCATCAATTTTTATCACCCTTACATCTAAAGTAGATGTAAAAGTAGTTTAAAGTTTGTGTTAGATGTTTGCACTTACCGAGTTAAGTAGATCTACGAGTCTTGTGAGCTGAAACTTCGTAAATGAAAGAAAATATTTGGTTGCAACTATTAAATCGATTGCATCATCGATCGATATCGCAGTAATTTAGCAATTTTCACGTCGCGCCAATTTAGTCTAGCGATGTTCGTCGTCTGCAAGTAGCACATACAGCGCGTACATAAGTGTTAGGGCTAGGCTATGAACTGAAGTTACAGAAGCGACAATTAAAAAAGAGAGAGAAAGAATTAAAAAGAAAATAAAGATGCCTTTTGCTTTTGGTCCTTAGTTAGAATTGTAAAGGGGGCTGGCACTAGAACATTAGCCATTTTCTTTTGCATGTCACACCATGAGGAAAAAGGAATATTGTCTAAACATGCCTTTTTAAAATTTGATAATCTGTTGTTGTTGTTTAAAAACAATAGTTTTGTAGTTTGTTAGTTCTCTCTCTCTCTCTCGATCCTCTGTCCATCCCTTTCTCCCTCTCTCTCCCTCTGTCCATTCCTCCCTCTCTAGCACTCTATCTCTCTCGCCCTCCATCCATCCTTTCATGTCCCTCCATCCCTCCCTGATCCCTAGCACACATACACACTCACTCTCTTACTCTCTCATTTTCTCTTCTTTCTGATACCTAATTGAGAAGTAAAATTCAAGGACATTGCACAAAACTCTGAAATTTCGGTATTTTTCCTATTTTACTTGTTCCTCTATTAACCATAGTGAAAAGGAAGCAAATAATACTGAGGAAAAAAGTATGACATCACCTGCTCAGAGCCAGAAGACTGCTAACTCGTTTATCAACCCTTTCAAGAAAATCAACACATATTTTGTGGTTTGGCTTGATAACTTTTGAATCAGAACCATAAAAGAACATACCAGGGCTCCATTTCACAAAACTTGTTACCAGTGACAAATGACAGTTTTTGTTAAAAGCTAGTGAAATCCCTGCTTCTGATTGGTTATCAGCACTGATTTTTGTAATTTGTCATTGAAAAAAAAGGCTTTGTCAAACGGATCCAAGACGTACGAATAGAAAGAGCATCAATTTCTGTGCACGCTGCATCTATTTTGTCGCCTGACCACATTGAGCTTGATGCAAGTTCTTTTTATAAGAGAAAATAAGCTTTAAAATCCTTAAATTGGCAACATGTTAAAAGGTTCAAAATCATTGTACTTCAATAAAAAAAAAATGCAATTTGTTCAACTTTTTGACCAAGTTCTAATCCATGTATTTGTGTGCAGAGACGTCCCATTTTATTCCAACACTGTAGCGATAACAGAAAAATATTGTGTTGCCAATTTGCAGAACAATATTGGATCAAGTTAGTAATTTACATGAATCCTTTTCCAAAAGGGTTAACACAGAGCTAATAGACTTCTGACTCTCTTACAGCAGATAATACTTGCTACACAACTACAAGTAGCCTGTCTAAGTATAAATATAAATATAACATAGAAGTAAAATAACCACACATAATTGCCAACGTTGAAGGAAAAAAAATTCTTCCGGTAACATAACAAAACATAATCAGTTCAGTCAAAAGAGTAAATTAATTAGCACCAAATGAAAATGTGTAGAAGATACAAAATAAGTCAAAGAATTCATGAAAGAAAATATAGCCTAAATGCATATTGGAGAAATAACAAAGATGCATACATTTGGGGGGAAATACACAGAACATGGTTCGCAACCTTCTCATAAACTGTATCTGTTTAACCCGTTGACAACTTAATTATCTCATTCCCATAGGTTTAATACAGAGAGAACCCGGTTCCCGTCGTCAATGGGTTAACTGAAGCACACACCGTGAATACTAACTTGGTATAGACCATAGCTATAATTCGATCCTATTGACTTTGAAATATGGTAAGGAAAAAAATCTTCCACAACATGTAATCAGGCTGAAATTTTCTATTTATCTACATTACATTTAGAAGAAAAGAATTGTTGATAATAAAAAAAGAAATCAAATAATGAATATACAGAAATCTATTTCAGTTATTAAACTAGTCATCATGATCATTGAGGTGAGGTAAATGATTTTCCTTGCGTATCTTTCTAGGATTATGGCTACTAAAATAAAATCATTTACTGAATATTTTAACATTGAGGACAAGAACAAATGATGGTGAACAAAACATCCGGGAAATAGGAACTCTAAAAAATAAACATAATAAAAAATAGAACTAAGTAAATAAATAAAATATTAAAAAGTCGCTCTTCTGTTTTAAACTTATTTTGTTCAAAAGTAACTGAAACAGACATTTTGCATTACAGAACATAATTACTCTGATGAAAAGTAAAGAAACAGGAACAATTACAGCTCTCATTGATATAAATATCTAATAAAACAAAACATGACATATGTTTTTAATAAATGAATAGTTACAGAGCACTTGATTCATTTGTTTTTATACCTTAATTGTTTGGCACATGTCTTTTATTTGTAATCTTGAACATTCGGTGTAAGTTTTGTTGGATTAATAATAATAAAAATAATAATAATATGACAAATTTATATAGCACTTGTGACAAAAGTTTCAAAGCACTTTACATGTACACAAATCAAAATTGCTTCAAACAAAAATCAATATTACTAATGGAATTAACATTACTCAAATTATCAAAAAAACAAAATAT
>BEXV01000599.1:38175-55715 GCA_003118195.1 Hemicentrotus pulcherrimus | reverse complement strand
GGGGGGGGTCAATTTTCTGAACTTTTTGCAAGTTCTTCCATAAACACACCTTGCTGCTACAGATGAATTTTGAGATAACATTCTTGAGGGCTTGCAAATCCCTGATTGATAGGGGCTTGAAGTATGACTAGAAATATTTGAGAAATTTGGACTCTGTAAACATGTACCTACATAGAATCTGCATCCGATGAGTGTTTGACCTTCGACACATAAAGGGTACACTTTATACAGAAGTTCAAAGGTGAAGAAAATCAGAGCACATAGCCTGTACAGTCCCGTGTACCCCTATCTGTGTCCAGTGCTTTTCATATAATATATGTAGTTTGCGTTATTCAGCAAGATATTTTTTAGTCCAATTAATGAAGTTTTAATGATTCCAGAACTCCATAATACATATTTCTTCAAACAAAGTGCTTTTTTAACATACAAAATGTGATAAATAATTTTTTTATCCAAATTTTAATGATTCCAGAAGCCCATGATACATAATTCGTTTAACATAATGCTTTTTAACATATGAAATGAGACATTTGTATTAAGCGCTATATAAAAATTAATATTATTATTATTATTATTATTAAATGCAATAAATAAGCTTTTATCCAAAGTCCAGAGGCATGTGATTGAGTTGAAAAATCCCCCGGCCCACCAAGGCCAGGCAGAGCAGGTTCTCATCACCAGTGACCAAAAGGCATCGTTTAACAATATTAAATCTAAGATGCACGGCCCTACGTGTTATCAGTGTCTGTGATATGGTGTAATGTTGAAGCCCTAAAAAAAATTGCGCTTCGAAATGATCATGAAGTGTCTCAAAAAAGTAAGAATCTTTGAGTGACAGGTGTTACTATACTCATTTTCTCCAATAGACCATAGTGTTATAAAAACCGTTAGGAAAACAGAAAATTTGATTTCGATTTCCAATCATAAATAGTTTGATAATCAGGCAGGCGATCGGCTTGTAAAAGTCATGGGTTCCTTACTAACCTAAAGGTTTATAATTGTTATTGCAGCATGAGCTAAATCTAGGATTTTTATTCAGAATCTGAGGCAATGTATTGTTAAATGTAAAAGTAGCAATACACGTATCAGGTTTTCATGCTACATGCCACAAACAAGTGTGAGTCTTTAATCTATGCTGAACGAGTGGATGCTTATTTATATTCTTCCAATCCATCTATACCTTGTATCTGCTTTGGCAAGGGTTTTCTTGTGTTTTGTTTTGGTATGCCGGATCAGGGGCGTGTTTCACAAAGACTAAGATCGACTTTGAGTTGGACTTAACTATGGCAGGCCATTCATGCCACTGGTCGCTCTCATTCACTATTATGATCTTTAGATAATATTTTTTCCTTCAATAATGAACTACCAAAAAGTGTCAATTCTGTAGATTTGTGACCATGATTTGTACGCCCCTTGCGAGACCAATGCCAGTAAATGGTGAGAGAAACACATGAAAGACAACGGCCTGCCATAGTTAAGTCCAACTTAGAGTCAATCTTAGTCTTTGTGAAACACTCCCCTGGACATCCCTGTAAACCGACAGCCAACATGGCCTGCAGTATCGGTCAAGTGGACCCCGAGACAAGTTTTCAGAAGACTTGCTGGACTGACACATTGGTCTCATCAGCTGTTGGTCTAGTAGGGCATCAGTCACATAAATCATTCTGGAAGGCTGTGAGATTTATACCGTCATCCTTCAGAAGGCCAGCTAGACTGACAGATCAGTCACAACAGCTGTTGGTCAAGTGGGCCATCGGTCTTTCGAATCTCTCCAAACTTTCGGAGGGCTGTGAGATTGATACCGTCATTCTCGTGGGTTGTCGATCTCAAAGCCTTCCTGTAGGTCTCCTGAAGACCCACGGCACCAACCTCATCCATCCGTAGGTTAGGGCTCAACTGCTTTTTGTCTCATGGGCCATAGACCTTGTGAACCCTCTGATAACTTAAGAGAAGGCCTGCGAGACCAACATTGTCAGTCTCCTTTGCCTTCATTCTCAGGAGCTGTAGCCACCAGGAGGGGCGTTTCACAAAACTTGTCATCAGTGAAAAAAGACAGTTTTTGTTATAAGCTACTGAAATCCTTGCTTCTGATTGGTTATCAGCAAATTTGTCACTGATTTTTGTCATTTGTCATTGAAAGAAGGCTTTGTGAAATGGGTTCCTGGATTCACCATCTGAATAGCAGCTTGGTTCAAGAAAAAATGCTTCCATTCTGAGCAAACGTAGGTCATCATACCATAAACTCCACTTGCTTCTAAAGCCTCATAGTACTCAAGGTAGTGTATCAAGTCTTCCATANTGCTGGTCTAGTGGGCCATCAGTCTCATGAATCTTTTCGGACGGCTATGCGATCGACACTGTCATTCTTCAGAAAGCCTACTAGACTGACAGATCAGTCACAACAGCTGTTGGTCAAGTGGGCCATCGGTCTTTCGAATCTCTCCAAACTTTCGGAGGGCTGTGAGATTGATACCGTCATTCTCGTGGGTTGTCGATCTCAAAGCCTTCCTGTAGGTCTCCTGAAGACCCACGGCACCAACCTCATCCATCCGTAGGTTAGGGCTCAACTGCTTTTTGTCTCATGGGCCAATCAACCTTGTGAACTCTCTGATAACTTTACAGAAGGCCTGCAAGACCAACATTGCCAGTCTCCTTTGCCTTCATTCTCAGGAGCTGTAGCCACCGGGGGGGGGGGGGCATTTCACAAAACTTGTCATCAGAGAAAAATGACAGTTTTTGTTATAAGCTACTGAAATCCTTGCTTCCGATTGGTTATCAGCAGATTTGTCACTGGTTTTTGTCATTTGTCATTGAAAGAAGGCTTTGTGAAATGGGTCCATGGATTCACCATCTGAATAGCAGCTTGGTTCAAGGAAAAAAAGCTTTTAATCTTGGCAAACTTAGGTCATTGTGCCATAAACTGCACTTGCTTCTAAAGCCTCATAGTACTCAAGGTAGTGTATCAAGTCTTCCATATTATATTCAAACGTTTCTGGTTCATACCATTCATGGAGGAGGGGTGTAACTAAGGTCGCCACAGTGTGCGCTGTCATGTTTCCACGGCAACGTATTTCAAAGCAGCAAAGCCGTATGTTTTAGACATGTCTCTCTGGAACTCCTCCTTTAAAGTTTGCAGGCACCTGCATAAAAAAACAAAGAATACCATCCATGTCTCAGAACTGGAACTTAACTAGAAGGCATCGTTGAATTCAAAATTACAGCTCATGACATGTGAATATCCACATGTTATAAGTTGTAATTTTATATTTAGGTCACAATGATACAAAAATAAAAGACATTCTTCAAGTATTAATAACAACAAGGAAAATGACCTAACGAGTTACACCATCACCAACCCAGTACAATGACAAGGGCTTTCTGATAGAAACTATATGCTCTCAAGATGACGACAAGGTAGGACTAGGAATATTCCAAAGAGAATGGAGATGGTGCGCACTATGCCTGAATGAGTTGGTTATAATAATATCTGTAAAGTGCGTAGAGACGGTATTCCATATAAAGCACTATATAAATCCAGATTCATGATTATTATTACCACTACACTTACGTTCGGTACTGTTGACTGCTCCTGAATTTGGCAATGTCAAAGCTGGGTGTATGTGGCATGTGGATGATGAAAGCGTTGGGAAGCACAATAAAATCATAGCTGTAAAATGGAGACAAACACAGAAATTAAGAAATAGACAACTACATTGCACACACTGACTTTAAAAGAAATACCATGCAGCAACCATTTCGTCCTATAAAGCAAAGATCATACTTGGTCTTATAACTTTTTATTCTAAACTCCAACACTTATTCTTTTTTCATTCTATTTCCATGTGACAAAGACAGCACATAATCATGACCTTTGACATTTGACATAATCGGTAAGGGTCTCGCCTTTGAGCATCTAGTTTCATAATCTCAGAGACCTCGTTCCAACCAAATCTCGAGAAACAAAGATCACAGTAGGTCCAAATTTCTTTTCATGCTGTAAAGCTGATGTCATAATTTTAATTTTACCAGATAAATAAGACAAGAGTCAGCCAAGACCTTTGACATTTGACCTGAAGGATGTGAGACTTATATTGGACATTAAAGCTTCTATAATGTACCCTAAGGCCAAGAACTAAAGGTCATACTTAGTTTCAATCTGATACTGTAGCTGAAAAGCTTGTGTCAACTTTCTGTCACTGTAGTAACAAAAGCAATTGAAATCCATGACCTTTGACCTGATGGATGTGATTCTTACCTCTGGGCATCCAGTGTCATTACATGGGAAACTTTGTTCCAACCAAAGCCTAGGAACCGAGGATCATATTTGGGACAGTCCTTCTTGACGACCACATAAGGCTCAAAGTCAGGTTCCCATTGGACCTGGGATCACAAAAAAGAAGAGAAATTAGGGATTTTAAATGAAATTTTAAATAGAAAAAAAAATACATGTATAATCTGTATATTCTACTATTATAGCATTAAGTACATTCAGTGTTTGCGGCTAAACTTGAGGACAATTTTCTTTCTTTTGTTTCTACAGTTGTTTGTTTTTTACTTTGTTATTTTTTGGGGGAATGTGGGTCATAAATCACTTCTTGGAAGCTATCAGAATAAAGCATAGAGCATATGATCATTTACATTACAGGACAAAATGAAAGCAGGAATTACATTGTATGACACCCTGATGATTGGACAACATGGAAGAAAACGTTCCCATGATGATTTCTCTTGGTTTAATGTATTCAATAAGCAAGTTCATATTTGCAGTCTGAGCATGACCAGACAAAGGTCATTGCAGACCAAATTGCGAAATACACAGAGACAAAATACTGGATACATGCTCATGAAAGTTATGTAATCATTATTCATTTATGCACAAGCAGTGCACTCCATGATAAACAGGTGGAAGTATTCTTTGAAAAGGGGAAACAAAGGCTATTTATATAGAGCACCTCCATCGCTGTGGAGTGATCATTTCAAAATGTACGAAGTGGGACCTCTTCATGTTTTGAAGATCTGTGGATATTTGGGGTCACTTGGGACATGCGCCAATAGTGAGCTGGTCTATTATAACTAACACCCCCCCCCCCTCCCTTCACGTCACTTGGTGGCTCCCTTGCATATAGTACAGGGCTACAAAGAGTTGATATCAATCGCAACGATGTACATAAGAATTAGGAGATTGCAAACTTGCGATTAATTGGAGGACTTGCAATCGATTTGGATCAATCGCAACTCTTTGTAAGACAGGGCCCAGGACTAAGCTTACCTGATAGGGGGTAGTTGCGGTCCTCCAGCGGGCGAAGTTAGTCGGGGCGTGGCCCTTCTGCCAGACGTGATAGCGGAAGGTGAAGAGGGTACCCATGTCCAGCATGTGGAGAAGGTCCGCCTTGGACTTGGGGAAGTTGAGACGGTAGCGTAACGTCTCAAAAGCGGGAACTATAAGAGCCTGAAAGCATGGAGCATGTTCACACTTTCTTCATTCATTTATTCATGGTATATTACAAAATATGATTAGCAGCCAATGGCTGAATTGATCACATTTTCCAAGCAATTTTTAAAAGTACCTGAATTATAATATTAAAAATGGTAAAGATATACAAATGGATTGAATAATTTGAGAAAAAACAAAAACAGAACAAACATCAAAAGTCATAAAAATAATTCATATTTTTAATGGAAGCATCAATAAGAAAAATTGTAAGATACTGTAAAACAGTTTAAAGCACTTATGAAGTTTTACTGACAGTCATTTTGCTTTCATTAGTGTTATTCCATCATTTTGAGGCAGAAAGCTTTCATGAATGTGGACAACTTGCAAAGTACATAAATATTTATACACCTATAAGTTTCTTGTTATTAAGTAAGGAATTTGTGCCATTTTAGTTATCAAATACAGATTTCATGAATATCATAAAATAGAGCCTGTCAAGGATTTGGAGAAATTGTCTTCCTTTCAAGTTCCTTTCCTTTCTCATCCACATCTTTCTTTTCATGACGAGAACAGCCCATTAGAGCTTTACCCTAGTAGTTACAGTTTACTAGGGTGTTAGCTCATCAAATTCACATTCGATCCACTCGGCACTATGAACATGACTGACAAAGAAAGCGGAAAAAATATACAGTTCCTCAGATAGACAAAGGAACATCCCTTCACTGCTATTATGTAGAAAATATGAAGAACAGGTGTCACATGCATATTCACCTGTTCTACACATTTTTACATAATAGCAGTGAAGGGAAGTTCCTTTGTCTACCTGAGGAACTGTATATTTTGTCCGCTTTCTTTGTCTGTCATGTTTATAGTGCGGGTTTAACAAAATAATTGACATAATTTTGTTCCGTGTGCAAAGGTGCTAGGTAGAGTGTGAATTTGATGAGCAAATTTTCTAATGGAGTGTTTTGCTCATGTCTTTTTTCACACCTTCATTTCAATATGTTTTTTTCCTTTTTTTCCACCATACAATAAAGTGAGGGCCGTATGTGTCATCCCTGGCCCTCTCACTATGAACATGACGGACAAAGAAAGCGGACAAAATATACAGTTCCTCAGGTAGACAAAGGTACATTCCTTCACTGCTATTATGTGACACCTGTGCACATCTGTACATAATAGCAGTGAGTGAATGTTCCTTTGTCTACCCATGAGGAACTGTATATTTTGTCCACTTTCTTTGTCCGTCATGTTCATAGTGTCTGTAGCTAACCAGACCTACCTTGTTAGATGTTGCCATGTCCAGCATTCCGATTGCTTTCCTCAGATAGTCGTATAGTCCATACATGGGTAGAAAGTCTATATCACTGAGGAACATGTATGGCGTCTTCACCTGACTCATGGCTGTATTACGCAGGTAATTCACTGGGTAGAATTGCTGTGGAAGAATAAAGAATGAAGGAATTCAATTACTGTATTTACTATTCATGCAGTTTATAGGGACTAATCTTTATTAAAAAAACAGTTGCCCCTAATAGCATCTTTTTGGATTAGCAACTTTTAACATAAATGAGAAGACTTTAGTAATTGGATATATGATAAAGGCAAGTTAGATAATTACTGGGGGTGAACACTTTGATTAATTTTGCTGAATAAATATGTTACTCATAAGAACTATGTTAAACATTTGAAAACAAAAAGCAAAATGAATGGTAAAACTCTTTAGACTGATTTGAAGTATGAATTGATGTCACATTTAAATTAAAAAACAAAAGCAAAGGTTAATGAAAAACAGATAAAAGTTTTGACTGATATGCTAAGATAATGCTTTAACTTTATGTTATTTTATGCCTACCGTTTAAAGAAAGGTTGTTCTTGGCAACACAAAGGCTTGCACAAGGTTTGCCTGACATAGCAACATGTAATGTATGCACACTGTATGCATGTTGTAGATATGTGAAATAAAGTTACCTAAAAGGGTTAAAAAGAAAAAAATACCTACCCCATCTTTATAAACAACATGATATCCGATGTTCTTTCTCGCCATCAGGGTTTCTGAGCTGAGGGCGTAGCGGATAAACTGCTGGGCCTCAGCATCTGACATGTACAGAGCTAAACTTATGGGACCTAGAGTAGGGGAGAAGATGAAGACGAGAAATTATTATTAGATATTGACTCATACAGTGAAACTGGTCTATAAAGACCACCCAAGGGATACAAAAAAGTGGTCTTTATAGGCAGGTGGTCTTTATGTACAAGTTCCTTTAGTATATGTTTCAATGAGAACCCATTTTCAAGGGAAACAAAAAATGTGGTCTTTGTAGACAGGTGGTCACTACAGCAGGTTTGACTGTATTATAATAAAATGATTAGCTGAAAGCGGTCATGTGCCTATAAACTTTTCTTGTCTCCCTCGGGTGGCCTTTATAGACAGGTTTCACTGTATTTGGGATAAGGTTGATTGATCAGGTGAGAACAATCTTTTTGTCACTTCACATCATACATGTGGCGTGTAGAGGTGCGGTGGTCTAGCGGAAACATTGTCAGAATGTGGATCAAATAAGTTCCTGGTTCGAGTCCCGCCTCGGCTCTAATGTCCTTTTGCAGAGACATTAACTTACATTTGCCTCTCCCCACCCAGGTGTACAATGGTTACCGGTAGGAAGAGATCCCTTTATTGAAACCTATATATAGAGATGGCTCAAGGAGACAAAACACGTTTACTTGGTCAGCTCTCTGTCTTTGCGTACAAACTGTCTCAGGCGACTCAGATGATGACAATAAAGGTTGGTACACAGACGTAAATAATCATATCTGATTGATACATGTCTGTAAAACCCAACACACACAATGCTACTAATTTTGAATGATGACCTTTGACCCATGACCTTTGACCTCACCTTCCCAGTGTTTGCATATGGCTTCCAGCATCTGTAGTCTGTCCATGGAGAGCTGAGCCACCAGCGTCACATCGGTGTCCAAGAATTTCTGCATTGGAGTAACAAGAAAGATGTTGATAAACGTCAAATAAAGAGCATACCTGGAACACAACACTAAAAGTTAGAAACTTAATTCACAAGAACTACCTCTCAGGAATTGCACCCAAAAATTAAAAGTTTCACAGCATGAAACTACTGGTTTTACAGGTTAGGGTTTACATGTCCACACACTAACATAGGGTATTGCTAGGGGAGCCGCGAGAGAAATTTAGTTACAATATAAATATACGTTTTGGAATAATGTCAAGTCATGAGAAGAAAAAAACACACACCCCTTTATACTCAATATATTATACTGACCAAATTTTATTGGTTTCTTTTATGTTATTGCATAATTATAACTGTTTATACCTATTGTTACGTGTTTCTTATTGGATAGAAATTTTCAAGTTCAGTTCATTTACTTCAGTTCAATTCATTTTGAATATATATACTTACAGGTAGCTGGTAGTCTAGATAGTAGAGGTGTGTTCTGTGCATTAAAAGCTGCTCTCTTCTAAATTCATAACACTGATCGTCTTCATCGAGACTGCTTAACTGTGATAACAAAAGGAACAAAAACATACAATTAAAAGAATAATTTCATGATATCCTAAATTTTTATAATAATAATAATAGGTCCATTCTTATAGCGCAACTACTATATAAATAAACTCTACTGCGCTAATAATACAAGGCATCATATTATTATCCCGGCTGTAGCTGAGCTGCCATATGAAGGCGCTAAAGCATTCAAGGAATTTCTTCCTACCAGGTACCCATTGACTTTACCTGGGTGGAGTGTGGCAAATGTAGATTAAAGGGATGGCCTGCTGGAAATCCATGCGTGTTGAATGTCATTCGCTTGTCCTATATTGCACGCAAATGCGGAGCGATCATTTTGAAGCAGCGAAAAATTAGCGTTGAGGGTGGGGTGGGTTGCTTTCATGTTCGTTATTCTTCGTGTGAATGCGAGCTGCATAGGGAATTATGTACAAACCATAGCTCCACGTATCAATTATATACGGAGAATCCCGATTACTGCTCGAGCCGGGCCAAGCTCGAAACCACCACGATCAGCGATTTTCCGATCCCTTTAATGTCTCGCAAGAATTTGCGGAAAAACGTAAAATATTAATGAGCAGGATCAAGATTAAGATCAAGGTACATGTATATTTATGACAAGAAAATTAATCCTTTTTATAAAAAGGCATACATTTCCATGAAGAGCATTGCCGTCTATGCAGCCAACAACTCTCTGGAGGAGAGGTTGCCATGTAAATAACACCTCAGTCACTCTGCCAAACTGACTTCAAAAAGACGCCAAAATGAAAGATTCTTAGCAATTAGGGGTAGAGAAAAAATGCAATGTGTTGCTCAATCTGTTGTTGGTTTGTTGTCAGTTCGTTGTTAGTTTGTTGTTCTTTTGTTGTCCGTTTGTTGTCATGTTTGTTGTCCGTTTGTTGTCATGTTTGTTGTCAGTTTGTTGTCAGTTTGTTGTCAGTTTGTTGTCCATTTGTTGTCCATTTGTTGTCATGTTTCTTGTCAGTTTGCTGTCAGGTTGATATCAGTTGGTCAGGTGGTTGTCAGTTTTTGTCAGTTGGTTGATAGTTTGTTGTCAGGTTGATATCAGTTTGTTGTCATGTTTGTTGTCAGTTTGTTGTCAGTTTGTTGTCAAGTTTGTTGTCAAGTTTGTTGTCAAGTTTGTTGTCAGGTTGGTGTCAGTTTGTTGTCGGTTTGTTGTCAGTTTGTTGTCAGTCTCTTGGTGTGACTGAGGTTTAATCATGCTTCAAAAATATAACATACCTTTTCATGAATAGAATTATTAGCTTTGCCGTCCGAGCAGCCGAACAGCTCTCTGCGGAGGAGGTTGCCGTCGTACTCCAGGAAGGTCAGGTAGAGGTTGCGGAAGAACTCCACGTGCTTGTTCTTAACCCTCAGCTTCTTAGGCGAGTTCCAATGGATTGCCTTCAGGTCAGTGACCTCTTTATAACACAGCTGAGCAAAAGAAAGGTCAAATGTCAAGGTTCAAAGTTTGCTGACCAATAGACCAGTTTACGAACATGTTCAAATTTGGACTCTTGAATTATTGAATTGGGTTCGAAACTAAGCCAATGGCCTTTGGTAAGGCATCACACCTCATTACCAAGTCCTTTAGAGAGGACTTAAAGCCGTTGGTCCCCTGGTCGTTTACTTACAAGCATTCATATACATGCTTTTTAAGTAGTCGGGCAAAACAATCATCATCCAACATCATACCCTAACAAAAATAGCAGCTTTCACAGTAGATATAGACAGATAAGAAACTAGATGGACCTTCGACCGCACGCAGTTGAAAATGATGCATCTGCTATGGAGCAATTTTACAAACCAAAACAGAAGCGAGCTATTTTTGCAAACATAATGAGCCCGGTTACCTGTGACATTTGACCTCGTTACCCCCAAATTTAATCAGTTCATTGGCTCTGCAAGATAAATACATGACCAAAGTTTGGCGAGAATCCATCAGTCGGTTCTTGAGATAACGCGATCACAAGCTGTTTTTGCATACATTATGAGCGCTGTGACCTTTACGCTTACCTCACTCCTGGTGTTATCACTGAGTTGCACATTCCAAGCACAAGGCAGTGTGTAGACCAGGTAAGGATGCTGCTTGATAACTGCATTGATAATGTCCTAAAATAAACAGCAATAAAGATGAAATATTCACATTAATCTGATTTATTCCAATATTCTTCAATTCAGTTTAAAAGCTAGTTCTCTCTGTGTATAGTGGTAATTAGTTTTTATTTATATATATATATATATATATATGCAAGAAGACAGCTAAATGATGTAATTTAAGGAAACAAAACAAGCCATAACCAAAAGAAAATCAATATTACAAATCATTATTATTTTATCTTTTCACAATAGTTCTTGTACCTGGCCAGCTAGCGCTGTTGAGAAAAGACTCAATAACTCCTTCTCTGCCGTCATCAGCCACATATGCATCGATTACCCCNCCCCCCCCCCCTCTCCTCCCCATTCTGTCACGATGAAATACTTAAAAACTTTCTCTCCTGGGGGGTGTTGCATAAAGCTGTTTGTAAAGTTACGCATGACTTTACAAACGACTTGTATATGAAAAGCCAAATGTGATGCTTAATCATTATTAACTTCATCAGCTAAAGTTGAACTGTGCAGATGTAGATTAACATTCTAATTACAACAAACATTTTTAATGCAAAGTATATTCTTTGCCATAATGTAATTGAGGTTATTGGAAATATCGGGAAATACTTTGGGCATCCTATCTGGCACTTCATATGCAGGTCATTCGTAAAGTCATGCGTAACTTTAAGAACACCTTTATGAAACACCCCAAGCTTCCCAATCTACTAATGCTGTATAGAATTGACTCAATAACTCTTACCCTCACCCTTCATCCCCCTCCCCCTCCCCCAATGAAATCTACAAGAATCCCATATTCTCCAACCTGATCTGCTAGCGCTGTTGAGAACTGACTCATCAACTCCTTCTCGGCCGTCAATAGCCACATCTGCATCCATTTGAGGTCACGCAGCTTCTGAAGGTCAAGCAAGATGACCCCAGTGTTGAACCCTCGACCCTGAAACAGACAAAGTGAAGTGAGAGGTCATTAAGCATCGTTCAGATATGAGGCGGCAAAACCATGGCAGGTTGTTGTATGACGTAAGTGTAATATGCTCCACATTTGTGTATCTTATGACACGGAGCTCAGTGAATACTTGTAGGGCCTTTGTTGCGTGCATTTGCCATTTATTTATTGTATTGTGAAAGTAACGTTGTGGAATCCATTCGAAAAGGTTGATCATCTAGCATATAAGTATTGGTGTGTACTGCAAGGTTCTGGAATCATCAAAATGATAAGAAATTTGGCCCAGTCTTTGTTAAGTTACAAGCACTGTACACAGAAAGATGTATATGGGACTACGCACACGTGTGTTTATCTCTCACACACCAACAGATAAACTAATTTATCAAATATATCAATTAGTAGGCGGTTTCCCGGCAAAAAAATTATCATCATGTATTAGTCAAAACATATTCTTTCACATGATTGGTAATAAGAGCTTCCATTTCATTTTTTTTAAATTGGGGCGTTTCCAATACTGGTCTTTACCTTTAAGCTTTTTTTACAAAGGCAGGTTTCACAAAAGTTTTAGACAGAGGGCTAAATTTGTTTTGTTTTTTTGGAGTAAATGTGGTCTTAGACCCCCAAGGTAGGTTTGACTGAATTAAAAAGACCAAAGTGTTTGTCAGGTCAAGCAATAGTTTATAGCATGATGGTCGTTTACTACAGTTTCTGAGGTAAGTTTATCAATGTAGACCAAGACTTATGCTTTTTATACTGAGGGCTAGGACTTGTAAACAATCTGTGACATAGTGCTTACCAATGCAGGCCAGGGCTTGTGTTTCTTCCAAAGAGTCCCAAGGTACCAATCGCTCTGGTTCTCTACCAGGGCCAGGGTCTGCTTGCTCGTCATCCTCTGGAACAGACCCCAGAGCTCAGCAATGTCACTGGCAAAGGTGATGTCTGTGTCCAGGACTATCGTCTAGGGAAAAGAAAAATAAGCAAATAATTACCGCCTACTCCGGCAATGGGACAAACTATCGCTGCAGAGGTGATCTCAGGGCTACTATCTTCCTGTAGGCAAGGGAAGATAGTATAGCCCCTCTGAGAGCCAGTAGCCCTTGCAAGGAGAGTCCCAAATAACTGGTTTGTTGCTGTTCAAACAATGTTATCCATGTGAATATGAACATATATTCAAACAATATCTCTGAACTGAAAAATAAAATAACCACTCAAGTAATAAAGCATTTCCATGATACGAAACAAGAGAAGTTTTCTTTTTTAGATCGCAATGTATTAATGTTTATATCAGAAAAATCTGGCTAACTGGCAAAGAAAGAGACTAGATATCTAAGATAAATATAATTATCATTATTCTGATGGCATACCTTTTCCATACACCTTTTTTAAAATAAAGAACACAATGTATCAATGTTTCATGTACCCTTATATCAAAGAAATTCAACTACCTGGCAAACAAAGAGGCTCGATATCTAAGATAAATATAATTATCATTATTCTGATGTCATACCTTTTCCTTTCACCTTTTCCATACAGCAGAAGTTTTCTTTTTTTAGAAAACAATGTATCACTGTTTGTATGTACCCTTATATCAGAGAAATCTGACTACCTGGCAAAGAAAGAGACTTGATATCTAAGATATATCTCATATGTCGTACCTTTTCCATGTTTGATGGTAATATTTCTATAAGAAGCAACTTCATTAACCCGTACAGCCCTGAGTAGTGCTTGTTAGGGATCCACTCTACATGACTCTGTATGGTAAAAACAAAACATAACATAACATAACTAACAGAGAAATGTAGATTGGTCGATTAGTCTGTTTTACTCAACTGCTTGCAAGTAAGCAGCCAGGGGACCGACGGCTTGAAGTTCTCTCAGAGGGACTCGGTAATGAGGATTAATACCTTTCCAAAGCCTTTTCAAGCTTTACTCTCTGTATGATAATCAAAATCTGTTTTAATTAACCCCTAGAAGATAAATGTCTCCTTTCAATGTATTTTGATCCAAAATTCTATGGATTGCACATGAGCAGTAGGAGCAAAATTCACAGAAAATCTATTAGACTCCATTCCTAATGGAGTATATTGTGCCATTCAAGAATAAGAGCATTTTAATTGAAAACAATCATCACAGTTTCTAAATTGGCAATGAAGTGTGAAATTTAAAATCACTATTTTCAGTGTAGAAATAAGCAATTTCTTGTTGATTTTTTTTTGGATTTTGGGGGATGGGGTGGGGTTAATTTTCATTGGCATTGTTCCATTCAATATACATTTTTATTTTGTGTGACTATAAAAAAGAGGAAAATATAAATAGTTGTTGTCAATTTAGGGAGAGAATAAAATTAAAAAATTGAAATAATATATGGTGCTGGGTGAATCATGCAAGAGTGTTCTCTTGATTATAGGACAAACAGAGCAAAGTTCTCTCAGTAATTGATCAATTTCTGTAACACTACATGTACTGACCGCCACCCCCCCCCCTCCCCAACCATCCTCCTGACAGCTATTCATATCAACTCTCTCTTTCCCCTCCCCTCTATCTTCCCCCTCCGCTCCCCATCAGACCTTTTTCAAAAGTGGCTGAAATTTCCTCAACTTGATAATTGAAAAAAACTTACCTTATAATTTTCTGCGAGGTAGAAGCTCACTTTGACTAAAATGGTGCAGGGGAAAAAAAGAGGATAAATGAGGAGGAAAATAATATACGTTAGTTTTCATCGTATGATTTGTTTTACTGTTCATTCTTGCCTTTAATTCTAACAACTGCAAAGCATAAGGCTATGGTATGTCTCTGTCCAAAGCCTAATTAAACATTTGTAGTACTACAAATCATTCTTGAAATGATTGCATA
This sequence comes from Hemicentrotus pulcherrimus, assembly GCA_003118195.1. Lineage (NCBI taxonomy): Eukaryota > Metazoa > Echinodermata > Echinoidea > Camarodonta > Strongylocentrotidae > Hemicentrotus > Hemicentrotus pulcherrimus. The sequence goes on along the minus strand of BEXV01000599.1, from coordinate 40,831 downwards.
CATCATTTGCTGCTAGGTAGTCGAAGAATTGAATTGAATTGAATTGAATTGAATTGAATTGAATTGAATTGAATGGGAGGACAAACATTATGGCTTGTCCTACCTAACACCACATAATGTATGCAATTTGCATTCTGACTATTGAACTACAATTATTTGTAACAGGTGAATGAAATCATTTGTAACGAGGTACTTAACAAGGTTTATGACAATTACATGTAACATAATTTTGCCCAACATGAAAAATAACATTGTTTTGAAAACACCACCCTGTACTCTAATTTATCTCTAACACTTTTGTATCTAATAAAAGGATTCATGCAGACCTGCCAACCTCTGGAGTTCAAAAACTGTATTCTTTGATCCCAAAAGTTGTATTTTACTGACAAAAGTTGTATTCTTAAAAATAAACATGGAATGTTACGCGGATCGATAGCTCTTGCAGTTGCTACATACAGGAAGAATTTTTTTTAAATGGATCATTGGTTGAATATGCATGATTTCGTCACGACTGTTGTGTTCAATGAACCAATAAACATCCCTGAATTGCCAATGTGAGATGCTTGAAGGAAACTTTACAGGACAGAATGGGCATTTTGCCATTGAAAATGAATGAATTAATGAATAAATTCTAATTTAAAAAAAATAATTGTATTTTATTGAACAAAATTGTACTGTCGTATCTGCTTCTAAAAATTGTACGAAATAACGACTAAATCGTACTGGTTGGCAGGTCTGTTCATGTAACATGTTCTTTTGGCATCAACAACAACAACAACAAAAATGGGCGTGGCCTACCTCCGGGTACGTCCCACGTCTTGAAGAGAGTGGAGAGGATCTGTTGGCCCATCTCGTCGGAGATGAAGTGAAAGTGAAGAGGGTTCTTCCGGTAGAAGAGGATAGATTTGATGAGGATGATGACGTCACGACTAGCGTTATGACCGGCACAAACAATCGATACGTGAATCCTCTGTTACGAGAAAAAGGAACGAAAACTAAGCAGTGACTTTGAGGGACTTCATATGTTGCCAATTTAAAGATTCTAATGTTCATCTTTATTATGGATGTGACGTTTGATGTTGAGGAACTCATTATGTTGCCAATTTAAGGATTCTAATATTCATTTAATTATAATATAATAATAATACTTATAATAATTATTATGGATATGAATCCCGTCATGTTAATTAATTCTATTTTTAAAATTGGCAAGACTGTAAACTATAATAATAATATTCCGCTTGTATAGCGCGTAATACAATGTCTCTAAGCGCTTTACAGGTATACTTTTACCCCTGTCATTGGATTCAGTGCTTGCCTGCACACACTGTGTGTACAATCTCCACTCTCTGGTAAGCGTTCCAGCCATCAACAATGACAGTCACATCCCACCGGGTACCCATTTAACACCTTGGTGAAGAGTAGCAAGTGCAGGTTAATATCTTGCCAAAGTATATTAATGCTGTGTTGGGATTCGAACCCTCGACCTTTGCATCTCTAGTCAAGCGCCTTAAACCACTCGACCACAACACTTTCACGAACTATCAAACCTACCTCACACTTGGGGATTGGGTCTGCATTTACGCAGTTGACAGGCAGAGATCGGTTCATCTCTAGAGGGCCAGAGTCGCCTGAAACATTATTATTCTCGACCAAGACCTGCTGGTACGTCTCGTATGTCTGCTGCAGCTGACTCTGGGAAATACTGGGGTAAAAAGGGAAAATAATATCTAAAAATTCAAATCCCAATTACAGGGGTTTATGGTGGTCTTTGTTGGGATTTAACATGAAACACAGAAAGGTTGGAACTGACAAGTTTGAAAACAAGCGACAGGTTGAAGTTTATTCTCTCTTTATTCTCAATTATTTCTGCTTCTTAGTATGGCTCCGATTGCACACAAAAAACATCAGAGAACCTGCAGGAATTAAAAAGTCAGCCAGCAAAAATACATCTCCTGCTTCTTCTGTAGTATCTAAAGCCCAGTCCACTAAAGGACGCAGGATCTGGCCTTGACGATGAAACCCACTTGAACCTAACAACAGAGGCTCAAATTACTAACAGTAAAGGACTACTGGTACATTAATTTCCCCCTAATGTAGTTACTAGTAAACATTAAAAGGAAAATAAAATGGCTGCCAATTGGAAGAAGAAAGGGTGATAACATATCCCTGTCCAGCGAGATTTACCAGAGCTGTCTTAAATTACTAACAGTTAAGGATTACCGGTATATCAATTTCCCAAAATACATTTCCTAGTAATCATTGAAAGAAAATACAATGGCTGCCAATTTACAGAAGAAGGGTGTACCTGAGCTGCCTGCGTAGCATCTGGTTCTCATGCTCCATCTCTTTGACCCTGTCTGCTAAGATGGCTTCTCTGCTGTTGAACCCAAGCAGGTTCTTGCTCTCTCTCGATGCCTCTACAGACGCAAAAGGAAAGAAAGCAGTTAAGGATATAAATAATTACATCTGTATCAACAGTTTGATACAACGTTTTGTAATAATAATAAATAATAATAGTAGAAGAAGGAGGAGGAGGAGGAGGAGGAGGAGGAGGAGAAGAAGAAGAAGAAGAAGAAGAAGAGGAAGAGGAAGAGGAAGAGGAAGAGGAAGAGGAAGAGGAAGAGGAAGAGGAAGAAGAAGAAAAAGAAGAAGA
>BEXV01000599.1:17329-32167 GCA_003118195.1 Hemicentrotus pulcherrimus | reverse complement strand
CTTCTTCTTCTTCTTCTTCTTCTTCTTCTTCTTCTTCTTCTTCTTCTTCTTCTTCTTCTTCTTACTACTACTACAAAATACCCTGAGAGAAGACAATATCTATAGAGAATTCTTTGAATTACCCTTCGTCGGACTCGCCCTCGAACGTATCCTATAAGAATTCCCAATAGGATCCAGTTATTAGCCTAAAATAATGGCTTTTTTGAGATTGTTCAAAAGCACATTTTAAAAAGTTGGGGTATATCATTACGAATCAACGAAAAACGCCATAGCTGGAGGTTTTGGAAAATATAATTTATAGATGAATATGGCAAATTGGTGCGAGTGCAATTCAAATTATGGACGAGTTCTGGTCGGTACATGGCGATATAGACTTATACAGGACAAATCCAATTTATAACAATAATTTTTAAAGAGTCAACCATTTTGTTGAAAATTTGACGTCAACATTATAAATTAAGTGACTTTTATGGGAGTGAGAATGTAACCGACAAAAAGAAATACACTGATCATTGCAAACCTGTACCGAATAATATAGCTGAGATTGAAGGGCAGGCCAACTAGCCTGCGTTATGATACTAAGACTGATACCCAGTATCCGTCTAGGCCTAATTATTAAGAGAAGACTATAATGATCTAAATTATAATGGCTATATTTTGTATTGCACACTTATCCCAGTGGATGATAGGAATATCATTGAAATTCATTTTATAAGTACAACATTGGCATTTACGTATATAGGCCATGGCCACTTCATCACAAATTCAAATCATAATTATAAATCAAACATTTACAATAAAAATTAATACAGACAATGAAGTGGAATGATACAAATATTATAAGTTCACATATATAACAAGAACAGCATTTGCTGATAGGGGTATATTGCAATAACCTTTGTTTCTTAATAGTTCCCCATATTTCTCTATGTTGTATACATGTCATTGCTTTATAATTTAATCTGCATTATCTTGTTAAATCTTATGTAAAGGGAAAACCTTCTAATGTGCATGGATCGTGAAACAATAAAACATCCGCCGCATGTAAACATTATCAATTGCCGTGGACGTATAACTCCACTGTACATTATTATATAGGCATTTTCTGATATTAGTAAGTAAGTGCATAGGGAATACGTCAGAGAGATAATTATTGACGGAGGGGAAAGGGGAAAAAAGAAAAAAAAAGTAATCCTCCTTGGCGGGGAATCGAACCCCGGTCTTCCGCGTGACAGGCGGAGATACTTACCACTATACTACCAAGGAATTGGATATCATTTGGGGATTTTTTGGTTAGTTATAAATAAATCTATAGTTCGCATTCGCTATATTTGAATAAATATTTAAAAATACCCCCAAAATAACTATAAAGACATTAATAGTGATTAACTTATATATCTAGAGGAGTTAATATTCATTTTTATCTATAAAACCGTTAAAAATGCCGAAAAATAGGACCATCTCCTACGAACGATAATTACAAGCCCCACATATTGATTCTTATGTCGGAATATACGTAGCGTACCGAGCAGCTGCCGTGCCGAGTCACACGTATTTCCACAGTGCATTGGTGTCATATATATATATATTGTATGCGTACGTATTCTAAACATGATTCTCAAATCAAGCATTGTCGTACTTTCTAGGACAAACCCGTATTAATTCTACGACACACGTTTCAATGGGATGTCCGAAAAGTTAAGAGTTAAAAAGGGATTTGAGAAACGGCCCCCACAATTGATGGGGGTTGGGTGTCCAGACAATTAACAAATTCTTTTTTTTTAATTGCCTTCGTGTTTAACAGAAATATTCAACAAATAGCACAAGCCATCATGATATTGTGCAACTTAAGCCTTAGAATTACTATTTAAGATATATTACTTTTAAACTTCATCAAATTACTGTTTAAAATCACCGTCCAGATACACAACCTTTCCGGATCGACATGCACACAACGTCTAGGTAAAATAAAAGCAATATCAGCGAAATTTAGTATGTCTATGCATTATGGGCCTTAATTGGCCCAACAACTTTTATCAGAATCTAAGTTGGTAGGGTCTAAATTATTATTTCTTTAGATGTCTTTTCCATTTTCACATACTCTACCTGTCTGTGTCTAGCTATATCTCTAGCTTTCTGTCTCAGCAAAATACAAATAGCTCTCTCGCTCTCTCCCATCCATCCCCTCTCTCTCTCTCTCTCTCTTGCATCTCGCCATCTAAGTTAGTAGGGTCTAAATTATTATTTCTTTAGATGTCTTTTCCATTTTCACATACTCTACCTGTCTGTGTCTAGCTATATCTCTAGCTTTCTGTCTCAGCAAAATACAAATAGCTCTCTCGCTCTCTCCCATCCATCCCCTTTCTCTCTCTCTCACTTCTTTGCATCTCGCCATCTCTATCCATGCACTCTTAATTATCCTTGATGATGATGATCCTTGATAGCAGGAAAAAGCACATCAAGAACAAGCTCAAAATACTCTTGCATGTATGTCATTTTATTACGAGGAAAACATGGTTCAAGGAATTAGCGTAAGTCTTTTAAAATAAAATGAATAAATCAAACATAGACTAACATATAAAATTGTCTCCAATAAAGGGAAAAAACATCAACATAATAAGGACTGCTGTTCGGGGTTAACAGATAAGTTTTGGTTGGTTAGTATTGCTACGGGTAGACACCAAAATAAACTCTGTAACAAGCGCATTGTGACATCATATTGAACAAACCTACGTGGAAATAGGTAAAAGAACAACAAATATGAGGAAAATACACAAAAGTGGTTCCTAAATTCAGACAACAGTGAAAATAAATGGCGGCACACAATATTCCATGTACTGTAAGTTGAAAAATTGTCCTATATCATTTGAAATGTAAAATATTTTATGTTGCAAAAACAGATCAATTCAACAAGATTAGATGTCCATGCCATACATTTAATCTAAGATTAAGTGTACTAATAACTCATTGACACTTCATCAATGAAAATTGCCATTGATACATGCTGCGTTCACATTTACAGTTACGGTCAAGGCTTGAGCCCATGTTACCTGAGGTTCAATTTTGATACATGATGCACTCAATAGCTACAGAGCCCTGTTCATATTCTGCTTTAAATTAGTTAGGTTTTACAAAAGCTTGCATGATGAATGCATGCACAACATACATGTAGAAAGAGCAGCGTTCAAACTGTCCATTAAATCAGTCAAGATTGCAACTAATCTAGATTAATGCATGCACAATAGAGACAGAGCACTGTTCACATTCTCTGTTAAATCAGTTTAGTTTTAAACCTAGCTTGCTTAAAGCGTGTACAATATAGACAGACCTATTCACACTTGACAATTAAATCAGTTTAGCTTTAATCTTGGCTTGATTAGTGCATGCATAATTAAGACAGAGACCTAATCACATTGAAATTATTAGCTGCACCCATAGTAATCAACAACCTTGCAGTGTTAAACAACAAAATTACAACCCAATATCAAATACAATCGTTTGTCTGAAAAATGTTTAAAAGCACAGTGAAATATTCATCAAGCGTCTAAATTTTCAGCTCAAAACGCGACTAAGACAGTAAAATACTATTGAGCAAGCCTAATATTGTATTACATGAAACCAGGCTTAAATATTATGTGAAAGGTCTATATTACAAAGGAGGTGGTTATCATATTCAAACGCTTGCTCGAATGAAAAGAGAAGGTCGAGTTCTGACTAAAGATAAAATAATTAGTTAGCTTTCAATCTTTTTAGTTCTTAAACCCAAATCAAATAACATAACAGAATTAACACATGAAAAGGATTGGTCTTTAAAATGCCCTCACATTCCAAAAAAGAAGCAAATAGATCAAACATTTCTGCCATTTTGAATGCCACATGTATGTGTGGGCCCACATGTCCATTTCTGTGTGCAGTCTTTATCACTGTATGTGATTTTCTGAATAGATCCAAGTCAAATTGTTATCACTTTGAGGCTTCCAAAACCTCACAGTATACAATTTTACTTCATAATCAACCCACACAGATAAGTTCACAATGCAATCACATGACCAGAACTCAACTTTATCTTTATATAAATGGCATGATAGAATAACAAAACTCCATTAATTGTTGCTGCACCACTTGTACAAAGCTCCTTTTCCCCAGATAATGCCATAATAAAACTGATCCACAATTACAGCTTTGAAATTATTCAGTTACAAAACATCCAGTTGTCGAAACTGAACCTTCAGATAAAATGCAGTTTTACACAACTCGATAGAAACGGCACAAATAAGATAAACAAAGACTCTTTGATGCAGGATGGTGGTCGTATTTCATTGTTGAATTCATTCACATATGGTATACGTAATCACTTGAAGAAATGCATACCTTAGCCTCTGGACAGAGATAAACAAATAACTGTGTATCGTATTATGAGTAAACAAACATGGTGTTCATATCTTGAATGTAATGTACAAAGTGAAAAACATCAACAATACTTAATTAATATTCAATACCAGCACATGTCTAATGATGCATGCACACGATATAGTGCATTCATTGATTTGATGATAAAAAACAGGGGCACATTATAAGAAGAGTTATGGGTGATTATTTGTATACATAAAGAACATAAAAAGTAAGCCATAATTGTCTACTGCTCCAAGCTTTGTACATTTGAATATTCACTTTTAAAAGTTGCTGATAAGCCTTTCGGTGAAACTGACTGTACAGCTAACTGCATGGGAGAATAAACTACTCCAGCCTACAAATAATTTTGCTTTTACACGTACATGAAGTTTGTATGTTCTTGATTAAGACCGACCATAAAATACAATGAAGTCACTGGTATTGTTCAAAATCAAATAAGCGTCCAGAACCTACATGTAGGTGAATTTAAAGAGATTCTGAGCTAGACAGAAAATAATGCCATTTCGTGTTTCATCTTTGCCGTTCTCTCACTTTCATTTCTTTTCATATTATCCTTACGTAAACCTCAAAATATTGCATCCCTTACTAGTCAATCCTTCAACATCAATTTACATGAACAATTTTCTCAATCACAGCATTATAACTAAAGAAGTTGCAATATATTACTTGTTTTTAAAAAGAAATCAAATGTACCATTTCAGAATGGGAAATTTTATAAAAATCTGCAAACATGAAGAGCATAATCTACTAAAATGTATTTCTTTATTTTTTCTGCATTACTACTATTAATCGCAATCACATATTTTGACAACACACATAAATTGATCAAAGTCACTTGAACCTAGTGACTAAGGCTGCTTACCACAACTAGTTAGTATCATCATAATTCCATATAATTTTATTCAACTTGTAGGAATTTGAAGCACGTAATTTATTGGACTTGTAAGTGTTCGAAATCGCAGAAACATGTAGCAGCTGACTTTGTTAACCCTTTGAAAACTATTACATACTTTATTTAATAATGACCCACAGAGACACGTAATACAAGAACAACATTGGTATTGAAAGGGTTAGATGAATCGGGTCATACAACTTCTTGAAATTTATTTCCTATTGCTACCATCTACTACTAAATGCTTCAAGTTTCAATATTTTACAGTTTACACCTTTAAACATGCATGTTACAATAACTTTGTGTTCTCTTAATTTCAAAACATAGCACATACTAAGCATCAGTTTATATCAACGCAACACAGTTCCTCATTTTCAATACTAATAAAAACAAATTTGACTCAGAGTCTCTTGATTTATTTTTTTACCTATTCAATTCACATTAAAAAAAGAAACACCTAAACCATGATTATTATAGCAATCCTGACTTACCGTACACAAACAAAGCATTCCAGCCTACGCTAACTCAGACACTACGCTTGTACTACACATAAATCATAGACAGATCTATTGAAACGCAGTGACGTTACCAAAAATGACCGCACCGTTACTGATACAATATCGGGTTAGTACAAATAAACACTTTACTACCGAGTATATGTACTTCCGAAGTACGTAACATTAATGAAATGAACATTACTCTTAACGCACTGTTACTAGCTCTATTTTTTTCCCCCATCCAATGTCTGTGTGCCATTTCCAGTGAGACTAATTTGCGCATACTGATGTGTCTTCAAGATAGACGATTGTGGATGGGCGACTGACTCAGGGTGGTTGTTCGAAATGTAGCGACCGCGCGTGATGAAGCGGCATGCCGTGTTGCCATGGCAATCAGTCTTCTACCTCCTCGTCTGAGTCCGAGTCTTCTTCGGCGGTAGCTAGCCATGTCAGCCACTGGTTTACCTGCAGGATGTAAAGACAAAGAAAGTTGTTATTGCCAAATCTGCGTCTTCTAGGGATCTTTAAACTGGCAGCTGGTTTTAGTCTACCAGGAGAGGTCTGAGGGAGGTGTCTGTACCATAGCCTGTCTGTACCATAGCCATCATACATAAGAAGTGTCAGGGTTTAGTTGTGGACCAGATGATTTCACGGTTCAAATCCTACCGCAAGACATTAATCTACATTTGCCACTCACCATCCAGGTGAAGTAAATGGGTAAAATGAGTAAATGGGTTTATTCATATAGTAGCTGCACTATATAAATGGACCTATCATTATTATCATTATCATTAATAATCTGTCAAATAAAAGTTTTATTGACCACTATGAGTTGCTTTAAAAGAAGGTCTCTCTAAGTGCTAAGACCTTGACCCAAAGTCCTGGTACTAACCTGAAACAAGGCTTGTCCCTTGCCAGGGAATTCATCGGTAATATCTTCTTTCCACTTGATAAAGGCCTCCTCTTCGATCACTTCAAGGTTATAGAGATTCACAAAGAATCGCAGCAGCATTCCTATCGAAAATAAACAAGTAAAACATGACAGATCAAATAGGAAATCATTGGTATTGTCAATCATTTTGTGGAAAGAACCTACCTCTTCGATCGCTTTAAGGTTTATAGAGATTCACAAAGAATCGCAGCAGTATTCCTACCCAAAGTGAACAAGCATATTAAACATCACTAATCAAATGTTCATTCTACAAACTAGATGATTCCAAACAGAAACCAACTCAAAAGAAACCAGAGATAGAATTAAAGTCAAACCTGCTTTAGTGACCACCTGTATACAAAGACCACTTTTTTTCCCCCTTAAAAATGGTTTCTCACTAAAACATGTACTATACGCACCTTAAGACCATCTCCCTATAAAGGCCACGTTTCTCCCTTAGCTGGTCTTTATAGACAGGTTTGACTGTATATGGAAAGCCTTGGTTGTCCATGTCTGGAAGAGACAAGGCACCTATCAAGCACGCAAGCAAGAGAAAACAAGTCGCATATCATTCTTACCCTTAGGGAAGCTGAGGTTATAGCACTGGGTCTGTAGAGCATAGAGAGCGCCGAGCTGCAGATCGATGCTCACATGGACAAACTTCTGGAGAACAGGAGCAAACCTCTCCAGGAGGGCCGTCTCCTTCTCTTGAAGTGGCTTGTCCGGGAGAACGGATGGATCTGCCCCCTCCGGCAGGCTGGTCTCCGCGACGATGAACTTGATCACACTGCAAAGGAGAAATATTGTCGATGTTACAATATCATGAAGTATCTTTATTCTTTTAACATTTTTTCTAGGGGGGGGGGCTGGGTGTGTCTTCTGTTGTAAGGTCTTGTATTTGTTATCCAATGATATAAACAAATTGAGAATGATCCTATTTTTTTGGATTTTAATCAATAAAATTCAAATTTGAATTTGTATTCTCAACTTTTTTTAATTCAGCCGACAGGGAGGCCAGTTTGAATTGATCAGTGGGTCTGAAATTCGGCCATCTTGTACACAAAAAAAGCTTAAACTATGGTCTGAAAATAACTTGCCAGAGTCTGATTTCAGACTATTGCCTGAAAATTTGCATCCCTGAGAAGAAAAGGTTTGTTTTAAGAGCTCTTCATGTTTGGGGGGATCTGTGTACAGCATTAATTTACATTTAGGAGTGATTTAGTGACAAGGTCTGCAATATTTAAAACTTGGGGGATGTTTGAAAGACATAAAATTTGCAATATAAAAATTTAGTGAATTCTGTGGGGAGCAGATTCATAACCTTCCTCCTATAGGTCTCCTTGAAATGCTCAAAATAGGGATTCTTGATATAGTGGGGTTTTTTCTCCATAGAAAATGCTAGAATCTGCATTGTCTTACAGACAGCATGACTCAAATCAAAATTACTACAGAAAAATGAAGGAAAAAAAAAAAATCTTTTTTTAACATAGCTTACCATCCATATAGCAATCTTGAAAGATTATGACTGACCTAAGAGTGAGAGCACTGACAAAACCCTGTGTAGAGTCTTTTTGGTCAATCTAGTGACTCAAAAATAATTTCCAATCCCAAAAGCAATCTTGAAACTAAAGGATTGAAACTAAAGGATTGAAACTCACCTAGCAGTAAGGGCATTGATGAAACCCTTATCCTTGTGGATGGTCACAGACACGTTCTCTTTGATCCACTTATAGAGCTGGGTGGGGTTTCCGTCGCTCTGGAGCTGCTTCGTCACATCGGCTTGCATGCGCAGCAAGGGGAACAGGAAGCTTATGCTCTGGGAGAGGAAACAAAAGAATGAATAACTGGTTGGTAAATAATCAGGGCACACAGGTAAATACTTTAAAATGACTCGTTCACATTGCCTCAGATTCTGAAACAAAATCCTAGATTTAGCTCATTCTGCAATCATAATTATGAACCTTAAGGTTAGTCAGGAATCCCATATGTCTGATTATCAAGATATTTATAATTGGAAACTGAAATTTCATTTCCTAACGGTGTTTATAACACAACCGTCTATTGGGGAAAATGAGTATGGTAAAAACCAGTCACTCAAAGATTTGTAATATTTTGAGGCACTTCATGATCTTTTTGAAGCGCATTTTTTTTTAGGGCTTCAGTATAACACCATATCACAGACACTGATAACATGTACGTCCATGCATCTCAGATTTGTAAAACTGGAAAGATTGTTAAACAATGCCTTTAATGGATGTGTCACGAACCTAACCCATAAGATTTTAACCATCCTGGAGATCTTGTTTAAAGAGTGATGAATCCATGTATCTGGGAATTATAGAGCTCTTGGTTACCTTTCCTTCCAGGATCTCCATCATCCTCTCCTTGTTCCTGTCGCTCTCGGGCAGCATCTTCAGCATGGCCACCTTGCTCTCGTTGAAGAGCGCCACCAGGCCGTCCTTGGACTTGGCCTTGGCGATGCGCTGCAGGATCAGCAGGAAGAGAGGGTAGAAGGCCCCGTTTTCCAGGGGGTACGCGATGTCCGCAAGGCTGACCACCTCGTCGGTGACCGCCCTGGCAGCCAGGCCGGCGGTGTGGGACTTGATGAGCGGCACCTCCGTTTCCAGCTCCTTGGAACTCTCAAGGAATGAGGTGAAGGCCTGGTTGGGATAAATGAGCATTTACATTAACCAAACTGATTAACTTTTCTGATTCAAATTGGCAACACTGGTGTTTTTCATCTACTGGTTACATTTGCATGCTAAAAAAGTAAAATGTGGAACCTCTGATTCTAGCTCCCTGGAACTCTCAAGTAACGAGGTGAAGGCCTGATTGGGATAAATGAGCATTCGCATTCACCAAACTAATCAGCTATTCTTATTCAAATTGGCAACACTGGTGTCTTTCATTCACTGTTACATGTGTATGCTAAAATGTAATGTTTCGGAGTATACAAGAAAAGAGACTATAATAATAACCTAAATTATGACTAATTTGTGTTTTTCTTAAATAGTAGTTTTGTATTTTTCTCAATATTCTCAAATTTAAGGCTTTTGTTTCTCACTTATCCTTAAAAATTCTTAGGTTACCATTTTCTAAAAAGCATTTAATTAAAATTACTCACAACTTGATATCAATCACAACTCTGTACTAGAACTAGTACTAGTTTGTCAGTTTCTGACTGATTGGAGGACTTGCAAAAAAACAAATCAACTGCAACTCATTAAAAGACTGGGGACTGGTATCCTAACTGTCATCCCTTTCACAACAAAAATTCTTAAAGTATTTCTACTCACATCCATGAAGTTGTTGCCTGTGATGCATCCCTCTTTCTTGAGCACGCTCAGCAAATTGGCAGCACTCTCCCTCTCCGTGTCGGACTGCTGGATGCAGTGGGTCATGACGTAGGTCAGCAGAGCTGGGACGTGGCGCTTGGGTGCTTGCAGCCCCTTGAAGCTTTTGATAACCACTTCGTCATCTTTGCTCTCCAGGTAGGTAGTCAGTAGCTCCTCCTAGAGGGCGATGAAAAAGAGAGAGAAGGATGAAATGTTTTCATTTGAAAGTTCAAACTAGACACATTAAGATAATAATAATTTACTGGATCTATATAGCGATTAATACAGATACCGTCTCTAAGCACTTTACAGATATTATTACCTAGGTCATTGGAAATTACTAACACAAATGCTTTCGTCATCCCACCAGGTCCCCATTTCTCTCTTGGGTATTGAGTGGCAAGTGTAGATTAATGCCTTGCCAAAGGACTATAGTGACGCGTCAGGGATCGAACCCATGACCTTTGAATTTCAAGTCAAGTGCTGAAGCCACTCAAACACTTCTTCCAAGCCAGGGGGTGTTTCACAAAGCCTTTTTTTAATGGCAAATTACAAATATCAGTGTCAAATCTGCTGATGACCAATTTGAAGCAAGGATTTCAGTAGTTTATAACAAAGACTGTCATTTCTCACTGATGACAAGTTTTGGGAAATGGGGCCCCAGGACGTACCATAGATTTCAAGAGCTCCTCCTTGGTGGGTTGTTTCTTCCTTTCAATTCTCCTCTCTCCTGCAGGGGCGCCGCCACCGGTACCACCACCACCAAAGCTACCGGCAGCAGAATGCTTCACCGGTAGACCGGGGTAGCCGGTCTGCAGGGGGGGTGGCTGCTGGACGTTGGCGGGGGGTGGGTTTGTGGGGAGTAGGCCATGGATGGGGGCGATGCCTCGAGGGGGGCTGGAGTTGGGCGAGTTGGACGTGGCACTTGGGGGTAGGAACCTGGGCACCTGGGGCTTGAGCACCATGTTGCCCGAAGGGCGTAGGTTGATCTGAGAGAGATAAAGACACACAAATAATGATAGGCTCTATTACCTAAGCTTGTCAAAGCATAGGTAAAATCACGCTTAAAGAGAAGGTTGAGTTCTGGGAAGAGGTGACAAATATTTTGTGAGCGTTGTCATCGTTACTATGCAAGTGTGGAAGAGCATCAGAGAAAGAAAATTGCCTGAAAAGCATGGCTCTTCAAATGCCTCCATATTCTAAATATGACAACAGTTAAAAAATGAGGCCCGATTTTTATGCCACATGTTTGTGTAGTCCCATATACATCTTTCTGTGTGCAGTGCTTGTTACTTTACCAAGACTGGGCCAAATTTCTGATCATTTTGAGGAATCAAAAACCTTGCAGTACACACCAATAATTATTTGTGCTACATGTACATGATCAACTTTTTCTGATTGATTCCACACTGTTTATTTCACAATGCAATCGCACGACCAGAACTCAACTTTATCTTTAAGCTCGTCAAAGCATAGGTAAAATCATGCATTAATGATAGATTTCTGACAATTGAGGCTAGTTTGCTGATGGTCGGATGTCGGCTATTCCAGACATGAGACATACTTCCATATATCTTTACTAAGGCGACTCTCTTCAAGAGACCATAACTTGGTAGGGTCCAAACTGATAACATTTTGGGACCACCCCAAAACAAAGCTCCACCAACAAACTGAATGATTTGAATACATCCCTTCATCTAAAACCAAATAAGCCAGTTCATGGTTGCAGTCCGAGCATGAGCAGATAAACAAGGGAGACAAAAGTACTGGATACGTGTAATCATTTTTCATTATGCCCTTGCAGTGCACCCCATGGTTTTCTTTGAAAAGGAGAAACATAGGCTATTTATGTAGCACCTCCATCGCTGTAGGAGTGATTATTTCAAAATGTACAAAGTGGGACCTCTTCATGTTTTGAATTTCTGTGGATATTCAGGGTAATTTGGGACATGTGCTAACCCTGAACTGGGCTTTACTCCATTTTATTTTTGATAACTCACCTCTCCTGTGTCTAGCTTATTGATCCTTGGGGGTCTGCTCTCCCTCACGTCGTCCCTCTGGCGCCCTCCTCCACCAACGTCCCGCTGCTGGCCGCCGCCGCCGTACGGCTTGTCCTGCTGGCGGTCCTGACGTTGTTGTCCATACCTAAGCAAATTCAACAAAGATTATGCTTGAAATTATATATATCAAGATCCACAATGGAGTAATGAAGGGGGAGTCTCCCCTGGCGTTCAGTTCTCACTTTCATTAATTTCATTAAATTACATAATTTTCCAAAGAAAACATTTATAAGACAGGCCCAGGTGACACAGAGAAAACTTCTGTATGACCACGTTATAATGATCACGACTTCTGCATCCCCTCTTTCTTATATTAAAGGCATCGTTTTACAATGTTAAATCCGAGATGCATGGCCCTATGTGTTATCGGAGACTGTGATATGGTGTAATATTGAAGCCCTTAAAAAAAATTTGAAGCACAAAATGATCATTTAGTGCTTCAAAAAAGTAAAAATCTTAGAGTGACCGGTTTTACCATACCCGTACTAATTTACTAATTTACCCAATAGACTGTGAAGTTGTAAAAACCGTTAGGAAAACAAAAAAAAATTAAATTTTGATTTTCCAATCATGATTTTCTTGATAATCAGACAGACTATCGGCTTGTAAGAGTCATGGGATTCCTGACTGACCTAAAGGTTTATAATTATGATTGCAACATGAGCAACGAACTCTGAGATTTTGCATCAGAATCTGAGGCAATGTTACCGAGTCAATTTAAAAACAACGGGAATTAGTGGGATTAGCAATCCCCCTATATGGCCTTATTGGTAACATTCATTAATCCTGGAAGCACCTACCTTCCTTGGTCCATACCACCGCCTCTGTTGCCCATCCTTCCTCCGCGGTCGCCGTCCCAATCTCGGTCCCGATCCCGCTCTCCCGAGCCGCCACGGCCGCCATACTCCTGATTCTCTTTATTATAGTATTGCTTGTTCTGCTGCTTGTTGTTGTAGCCACCTTGGTTGTAGTCGCGTTGCTGTTGCTGCGGCGGGGGATACTGTTGGTAATGTTGCTGCTGTTGCCCCTGCTGGTCCATGTTGCGGCCCTGGTGGTTGCCGCTCCCACGTTGGTGGTCGTAGCCACCGCGTTGCTGGTCGTGGCCACCACCGCGTGACTGGTACCGTTGCTGCTGTTGGGATTGGTTGTCTTCGTTGCGATTGCCGCGCTGCTGGTTGCCGCCACGTTGCTGGAATCGAGGTGCCTGGCTCTGATAGCCTCCTTGCTGGTTGCCTATTTCAAATTAAGTCATATACTATCAACAAATTTAAAAAGAATTTCGAGTTTTGGGCCTACTGGAAAACAAAAGACCATCGCTTGCACAATATATCACACAATTTCACAACAATTTCACTGTGAAATAATTGAATCACAAGTAATACAAAAAACATATGTCTGTGATAAATTATGGAATTTCCTGCCATGACAGTCACTGCCATGTACAATTACCACCGAAACAAATTCATTTCGTGAAAGCTTCTGTTATAACAGTAGTTCAAACAATAGAATTTGTTTCATTTTTTTTTAATTTTGGGAATGAAAACCATTTTACAGTGAAGGCTAGTATCAAGAAATTTAATTAGAATAGTACTGACTAAAGGAGTTGAGTAACTCCACTTGTGGGTTCGGATTTTCAATGTTTTGGTCTTGCAACATGTTGTCAATCAATGAATGCTTCAGGACAGTTTTTTAGACTTGCCTTGATCCCGCTGCCTGTCGCCACTATCTGAACGATTGTTGCTGCCACGCTGTTGCCCCTGCTGCCCTTGTTGTTGCTGTTGCTGTCCCATCTGGCGATGTTGTGTTCTGGGGCTGTAGCTCCCAAAGCCTGGGTTGGGGGATAGCTCGTCACTGATCACTCCTGGGCCTGCTCCTACCCTGCCGGCTTTATCAAAGAATTAAGAGGAAAATTAGATGAAAATTGAACTTTACAGACAAATAATAAGAAAGCTATGAACTATATCATGGATCACAGAAATAGTGATGAATAAATCATACAGATGGTTAGAGAAAGAGAGAGTATAGAAAGAGAAAGAGAGAGAGGGGGGGGCAGACAGAGAGACACATAAAAGGTACACACGGCCAAGGGGAAAAGGGAAAGCGAGGAAGGGAGCGAGGGAGGGAGCGAGGAAGGGAGAAAGTGAGAATGGAAGAGCAAGGAAGGGAGCGAGAGAGAATCAGAGAGGGGAAAGAGAGGGGAAGAGAAATAGAGAAAACGTAGAGAGAGAAGGAAAGAAAGGAAAGAGAGAGAGACAGACAGAGACCATGAACAGGATAACAGCAAGAGGAAGAGACAAAATGGGATAGAAAGAGAGAGGGGAGGGGGGGGGGACAAAGAGACACATACACACACACCAAGAAAGTGAGAGAGAAACAGAACGGGGAAAAGAGAGAGAAGGAAAGAAATGGGAGAGAGAGAAGAAAAGAAAGGGAGAGAGAGAAGGAAGGAAAGGGGAGAGAGAGAAGGAAAGAAAGGGGAGAGAGAGAAGGAAAGAAAGGGGGAGAGAGAAGGAAGGAAAGGGGAGAGAGAGAAGGAAAGAAAGGGGGAGAGAGAGAGAAGGAATGAAAGGGGAGAGAGAGAGGAAGGAGAGGGGGAGAGAGAGAAGGAAATAAAGGGGAGAGAAAGAAGGAAAGAAAGGGGAGAGAGAGAAGAAAGGAAAGGGGAGAGAGAGAAGGAAAGAAAGGGGAGAGAGAGAAGGAAGGAAAGGGG
>BEXV01000598.1:170135-180849 GCA_003118195.1 Hemicentrotus pulcherrimus | reverse complement strand
AAAAACAAATACATTGTATAAACAAATATACACGGCATACAAACTTAATAACACTCAATCATAGTCAAGCATCATGAACATAGCAAAAATAAGTACGAGAAATACTTTCCGAGTAAACTTAGAAATATTTCTAAGTTTACTCGGAAAGTATTTACGCGCTCAATATTTTCTCACAAATTGGGGCCCCCCCCCCCTCGACGCCGGCTAGATCCGCCCCTGCCTCAAAATGCTACTTTTTAGTGGTTTTCAAAAATCTCTGTGTCTCAACATGAATCACATAATGCAAATAAAGAATAGGATCTACTATTTGAAGTAAAATTTGAAGGGAAGAGAGTTTTTTTTGTTTTTTTTCAGTCACGATAAATTATGCCCCTTCATAAAGCATTTTGCCGGCCGAAGCTCTCCCGTGTCTTCAGCTCACTCACCTGTATCATGCAGCTCACTCACTCACGAAAACTAACCTGTCCAAATTTCTTTTTGGACTCTGAGGAAATTTTTTTCTGTCATCTTTAGTTTTAAAAACAACATTGTTAATAGGTTCAAGCAAAAATTGGCCTTTTTAAAGGCTTTTGGGGCTTTTTGTTAACCAGATCAGATCGGCTCTTATTTCAGTGTTCGATTCAAAAATCCCTATTATATTATGAGGCACAGTTGAACTGCTTGTGAACTAAGTTAGACCCAGTAATAATGCTGTTTTTAAAACTAAAGATGACAGAATTTTTTTTGCCTGTTTATTTTATTTTTATTTTTTGTCTTCAAAATAGGGGTGCGCCTTATACACAGGTGCGCCTTATACATGGAGATTTACAGTATCTTTTCATCTTTTATTTTGCCAATTTGTGTACTTATGACTGTTTATACATGTAGGTGTTTTTACATTTTTGGATGATAAATAGATGAAATTGAAATTGGAAAAAAATACAGATGATCATTACAGCAGATTTGACTGTATTATCTCCTTATTTTTCAGTGAACCCAGTAGTATTCATGGCCTCCCACAGCGATGGTTGTCTGAGTTGCTTCAAGAAATCACAAGCAACAAATCTATGTTGTGTGCCACAAGACGAAGTGCTGGGATTCCTTTTGCTATCCAAGTAATTCATCATTTCATATCAGCAGCGTTCACATTCATTTCAAGATATCAGTGGCATTTACATTCTGAAGCATTTCGTCAAGTTGGAAAAGAGACATAGAAATCTTTATTACTATCTTATCAACCAGTACTCTCAGATTCAGTTTAAGTAGAGGCAGTTATGAGATCCATATTAAGTAAAACATTGTTTGAATGTTGAGGATATTCGTTGTGAAATTTCTTAATCAGACTCTTCATTCTTTTGTTTTATTTATTCATTCCTTTGCTTATGGATTTTTTCTCTTCAAGACTTGCCTGAACATAAATCTTTCTTGATCTAATTTGGAAGAACTTTGTTAAAACAAAGGTTGTTTACATTGTTTCAGGATTGTCTTAAACCTTTCTAATGGTATCTTATAGCACCCTGAGCATTGCATAATGGAAAAGGCACTTTGTGTGAATAATTAATATTATCATCATTAATACAGCCAGAAATACCACAGTTGTTATTTGCTTACTATTCTGTTAGTTATTCCCTTTCATCTGTGAATACTTTTGTCTCTCTCAGGCCCTGATTGGACCAGAGCCCAAGGAGCTTGGGAAGCCTTGCTTTCAGAATACCATGGCAACACTGCTCAACCTGGCACTGCAACCATCTGAAGATGAGGATCAGACAGCACGGGTTAGTCTTACAATCAATACCTCTCAGTATCATTCAAATAGATCTAATTTAAATTCAGTCAAACTTGTCTTAGTCTCACCTCTCTATAAAGGCCACCTGTCTTTATTACTCACATATTTTGTACTCTTCTATGAAGAGAAAATGTTTTTTTTTTAACGTTTTAGAAAGACCACCTGTCTACTGTGTTGCCACTTTTTGTGATCCTCTTTGGTGGCTGGTTTGACTCTAGTCTAAGGTGGTATTCTAATTGTCAGAATTTTTGCTTTATTCTGGACTAACTTCCTAACTTAAGAGAACTTTGAATGAAGAGGTTGATGGTTCAAATCCTATCCCAGCCCAGCAGGAGACATCAGTCTACTTTTGCCACTCACCACCTTCATCTGTACGTTCAAATAGCTGTAACTGGGATAATGATATTGTAGCACTAGAACAATACATAGTGGATTTGATTTGAGCACCAAATAGGAAACCACTTCTGTAGAAGCTGTATATAAAGAACCCTCAAGGGAGACAACAAGGGTGGTCTTTATATATGTTTCAATGAGATGCACCAAAAATGTTTACAGGCGGTTGCTACCGTGGGTTTGTCTGTATTATCTTTCTTTTATTTTCCTGTCCTACCAGGTCCATGCTCTCAACATCCTTCGGGCTCTGTTCCGTGATACTAAACTTAGTCAGGAGGTTCTACCTTTCATTGGAGATGGAGTCAAAGCTGCCATCTTAGGATTTGCTGCCAAGTTTTGGGATGTGAGTATCAAGTTTATGTGACAATATATTTCTCTTTAAAGGTAAAGACCAGTTTTGGAAATGCCCCCCTCTCAAAAAATGAAATGGAAGCTCTTATTACCTATCATGTGAAAGAATATGTTTTGACTAATATGTGATGATACAAATATTGCCGGGAAATCGCCTACTAATTGATATATTTGGTAAATAATTATATCTATTTGGACCTGATAGATATTGCGTGTGAGTTGATCGTCATCTGCTGTGTATCTCTTTAATTAGATGGAGGGTGGGTGCACGCCTCCTTGCACGGACAACATCGGCCGTGCTCTCCTCCGCTCTTATTACCAATCATGAGAAAGAATATGTTTTGACTAATATGTGATGATACAAATTTGGCCGAGAAATCGCCTACTAATTGATATATTTGGAAAATTATTATATCTATTTGGACCTGATAGATATCGCGAAGGTGTCGCGCACGTGTCGGGTAGTCCCATATACATCTTTCTGTGTGCAGGTGCTTGTAACTTTACCAAGACTGGGCAAAATTTCTTATCATTTTTAATGATTCCAGAACCTTGCAGTACACACAAATATTTATATACAAGATGATCAACCTTTTCTGATCGATTCCACGTTTCTTTCACAATGCAATCGCATGACCAGGACTGGCCTTTAACTTTAATAACTTCTTTTGTGCCCCTGAGTGTTTTTACAATTGTCATACAAGAACATTTACATATGCAATTTCGACATGATAGACTATTATTTCATTTGTAATTTGGGCATAGAATTCATATATGTAGAGGTCCAATGGTGAAGTGGATACATGACTGGACTGTGAATCACATGGTGTCCTATGGCAAGATATCAATCTACTTTTGCACCCTCCACCCAAGTCTACCACATGGGTACCTAGTACCAAGAAATTACTTAAAATCTTGAGCGGCTTATCATGGTAGCTCGGCTAAAGCCAGGTTAATTACCGGTATAATTTTGCAATGCTCTCAGTGAGAACAGTGTTAATACTGACTAGCAGGACCCATGGAAAATCCATGGGATTCTCGGGGGTGGGGGTGATTGTATATATGCACTATTCATATTTTTTTAAAGATAATTTTTATGTCAGATGTTGTATTTTTAACATTCATTTTCACTCGACACACAGTCTGTCGAGTACCGGAAGTGCCTAGGAGCACTGCATGAACATACTGGCACACTTAAACTGTTCAAATTTTGTATGGAATTGTGTCGCCGTTCCTTTGCCACGGCAAAGGAGGGTACAGTCGAGGAAATATGTGTTTTTTGCAGATTTATATATAGATGAGGCTACCCTGGCTAACATGACATATTTTTATTATTATTATTATTCTTGTTGTTGTTATCATTATTTTTACATAGAATGTAGAGCACCAGGAGTGTCAAGTCTGACAGAAATGAGCACTACATAAACCCACTATTATTAATATTATTATAAGTTTCCTTGCCACCTTTTACTTTTCAAAAGTGCATATTATAGTATTAATGACTGCTTTGAGAGAAATAGTTGTTTTTATATACTCAAGGGAAGGTTAAAAATGTGCTATTTCCCAAGGAATCAGCCCAATTGTAACCTTCCCGAGAGCGTATAAAAACAATTATATACCTCACTTAAAGAATGCAGCCATCTGATTGGTCGAAAGAGCAGTCATAAACTTCAACTATTCCTGTAAAATCGCCCGGTAAACTGCAGTGTGCGGGATAATAGGTCAGGCAGGGTGAAATACCCATAGGCCGACACGTTAAAAAATGGTTTGACCGATCGAGGATACCGTACGTGTGCGACAAATTGGTCGCTACATTTTACCATTTTTGTAATACATCAAAATTCGATCGCTAGCGCAGACGTACGACCGACCGTACGCATACCTACTGAATTCCAAACACCGCTAAAATTGGTCGGTATTTTAAGACAATACATTTCCAAACGAAACAAAAATGGTTAAAGAAACTCTCCCAAGATTTCAACTTATCAAATGCAAGACTCACTGCATATGACAGCAAGAACAACAAAAAGGGTACGTGAAATGAAATATCTTCTCGTAGAGATAACACGCAATGCTGCCGTCTAGTCTATAGATCTATGCAGTCTACGTGCATTGCCCGACCGTGCAAACCGTTCATTTTGTTTTGTTCAATTCGAGATTCAAACATTTACCTGTTGTGATCCTGAAGGTGATACTCAATAAGTGAGGTGTCATATGAAAGCACAGGTTCTTCTCCGTATTCCCAAAAGGGCCGGCCCACCCCCAAAATTGTAATATCTTGCTTAGATTTAGATCTAGACTTCTAGTTCTAGACTAGAATCTAGATCTACATGATCTAGAACTAGAAGTCTACTCTCAAGATACACTGACTCATTAAAAATAAACCGTGC
Source organism: Hemicentrotus pulcherrimus (assembly GCA_003118195.1). NCBI lineage: Eukaryota > Metazoa > Echinodermata > Echinoidea > Camarodonta > Strongylocentrotidae > Hemicentrotus > Hemicentrotus pulcherrimus. The sequence continues at coordinate 175,950 of BEXV01000598.1, read as the reverse complement.
AGATAAACTAGAGAAAGGTCAAGGTGGTCTATTTGTTGACTCTTTTGTTTTTCGGCATATAAAAGTATTAATGACTGCTTTAATATTCGAGAAATAGTTGTTTTTCTACGCTCTCGGGAAGGTTACAATTGGGCTATTTCCCTCGGCATGCCTCGGGAAATAGCACAATTTTAACCTTCCCTTGAGCGAATAAAAACAACTATTTCTCTCAAAGCAGTCATTAATACTATACTATTTCTCAAATATTAAAGCAGTCGTTAATACTTTTACATGCCGAAAAAAAAGTCAACTTATGACACCATCTTGGCCTTTCTCTTGTGTATCTGCACAGTTATTTTTATGCCTCCGCTACAAAGTAGCCGGAGGCATTATGTTTTCGGGTTGTCCGTCCGTCCGTACGTATGTTCGTACGTATGTACGTCCCGTTCTCGTGATCGCGTTTTCTCAAGAACCGATTGATTGATTCCCGCCAAACTTGGATCATGTTTGTATCTCACAGAGCCAATGAACTGATTAGATTTTGAGGTCACGAGATTCAAGGTCAAAGGTCACAGGGCTCATTATGTATGCAAAAATGGTTCGTGATCGCGTTATCTCAAGAACCGATTGATGGATTCCTGCCAAACTTTGGTCATGTATGTATCTTGCAGAGCCTATGAACTGTTTAGATTTTGGGGTCACGAGATCCAAGGTCAAAGGTCACAGGTCTCATTATGTATGCAAAAATTGCTTGTTATCGCTTTATCTTAAGAACCGATTGATGGATTCTTGCCAAACTTTGGTCATGTATGTATCTAGCAGAGCCTATGAACTGATTAGATTTTGGGGTCACGAGATCCAAGGTCAAAGGTCACAGGGCTCATTATGTATGCCTATAAATAGCTTGTGCATGAATTATCATTAAAGCCCAAAGATGGATTACAATCAAACTTGAATTTTAGAAATTGTTTCTGTTTTGGTTTGTAAAATTGCTCTATGGCGGAGGCATCATTTTCGACTGCGCGCAGTCGAAGTTCCATCTACCGGTAGTTAAGAGTGTATCTGTGAGAGTAGATTAGATCTAGATTCTAGTCTAAGCAAGATATTTTTACAATTTTGGGGGTGGGCCGGCCCTGTGGGGAATATGGAGAAAAACCTGCGCTTTCATATGACATCTCACTTATTGAGTATCACCTTGAGGATCACAAGCAATATTAGTTTGAATCTCATTTTGATAATTAAAACATCGACCAATGCATCGACCAGTGGCAGTGCGCTGTGCATAGAAGTACGGTTCGCGTGCAATCGCTATGAGAAGGATTCTATTTTTTTAGCACTAGTCTAGATCTACTAGGTCTAGGCTTAGATCTAGATCTAATCTAGATCTACTAGATCTATTCTGAATATATTTATGGACAATTTTACGTACCTTTTTTTGGTGTTCTTGCTGTCAGCAAGTCTTGCATCTGATCATCATCAAGAAGTTGAAATCTTGGGAGAGTTTCTTCAGCCATTTTTGCCTTATTTGCCGTAACGGTGCGCTGTGCTAAAAATTACCGACCAATTTTGTGCACACGTACGGTATCCTCGATCGGTCAAACCATTTTTTAACGTTTCAACCTATGGGTATTTCACCCTGGCTGAACTGTTTTCCGATAACTGGAAGTTTACCGGGCAATTTTACAGAAAAAGTTAAAGTTTATGACTGCTCTTTCGACCTATCAGATGGCTGGATTCCATAAGTGAGGTATATAAAATTGAAATACAATTATTTTTGTATGAGAAGATGTATTCTTACTTGCCATTTGTTTATTTGTGAAGGTGCGTAACTCGGCCACGATGCTATTTAGTGCACTCATATCAAGGATATTTGGAGTCAAGAGAGCAAGAGATGAACTGGCAAGAAAAAATTGGTAAATCCTTCTTCATTTGTTTAGAAGTAAAAGTGACACGATGCTTAAGCACTCAAGGTTTTATGTGGTAAAGTAAATACAAACCTCCCCATCATGAATCAAAATAATAATTCTGGCAAGTATACAACTATGCAATGTATTGCATGTGTGGACTAAGACAAAGAAAGATTGTTTGAAAATACTGAATAAGGATTCTTTTCAGAATACCATTCCAGACAAGATTGATCCTCAATTTAACTAAATTAGATGACTGACCATAATATCAAACCCCCTTAAAGGTACTATGTCCCATTTGCAGGCCAAAAAAATGAAAAGGTTAAATTCCAACAGCATTTGAAAGACAATACTAATATAGAACCTCCCTCAACATGAAAGGGCTTGAAAATGGCTTTTAATGAGGAAATAACGACCATTAGTTGTCGAATCGACTTAAGTGATTGCAAACACCTACATGTAAGTAATAGTCTGTTTTAAAGACTCTTTTACCGAATAGTCATACATTTTGTGCTGCACAAAAAAAATTGGGGGGCTCTGTAGCCCTAAAGTCGATTTGACAACTAATAGTCGTTATTTTGCCACTTGAAGACATTTTCAAGCCCCATTTTATTTAGGGAAGTTCTAGATTAGTATTATCTTTCAAATGCAGTTGGAATTTAACTTTTTCATTTTTTTTGGCCTGCAAATGGGACATAGTACCTTTAAGACCCCCATATACATTATTTTTATCACCATATTTAATCATTAAATGATAACATACTTTTATTATCACATGTAATTTAGCATTTCTCCAAGGAGAAGTGAATATATGCTGTAAGAATTATTATTACTTTTTAAAACAATTTGTAACTACATGTATCATAGCATTCCTCATATTGGTTTATCATAGATTATGTCATTTGAAGGTCACTGTATGAAACATATTATATCGCATCCCTCTCGTTTACAAACACTATTTCTTTCTTTTATTGCTCTCTATGTAGCATGACTGGTACAGAATTCTTTTCCCGATTCCCCACTCTCCATGGTTTCCTCCTAGAGCAGTTTCAACAAGCACAAGAAGCTGAGAACACCTCAAAGTTAGTCAGAAACAGATCCACCGTGAAAACTTTCTACATTTTAAATGTTTCCCCTTCTTCCATTATCATTATTATTATTTATTTGTCCAATAATAAAAAGCATAGATTCAAAACGATGGCAAGAGACAAATACATAGTAAAAATATGAAAGAATAAAAGGAATGGGAGCAGTATGTGGGACAGGGTGCATAAAACATTGTTGCCCAGAGACATGTGCCCCCGCCCTTTGCTACTCCCAGTAAATTTACATCATTAAGTATCTACATTGAATATTGTGCATAAGTGAGCATTTGTAACAAACAATCCTTTTTAATAATAGAAGGCTAAATATGATTTTTTTTTTAAACACTAAACAATTTAGAGAAGATGGGTCTCACATAGTCAACATTAAATGTGTGATGACTCACATAACTATTTTTAGGGGCATTTTGACAACCATGAAATTAAAGAAGGAAATGTTCAACAGATGTGCTGGTAATGTACACCTGGCTGAAATGCTTTTTTTTGTGGACTGGAGCATGGCACATTTTTGTCTAGTATAGCAATTGAATCCAATGACAGGAAAAAATCATTACATGACAGGAAAAAATCATTACATGTAAAGTGCTTTAAAAAAACCATAGTATCAAGTGTTATACCAATGGGACCATTATTATTAATATGGCAGTAATGATTTTATCTTAACATGTTATCCACAATTGCTATTTTAGAGGTGTTGTGATTTAGTAGATACATCACATGGTTCATGATTGGAGTCCTTTGGTATTAAAGACATTAATCTTCATATGCCATACTCGTTTCAGGACAGGTAACGCCTGATATTAGTATGCTTACGGGCGTCTGTGCATTTTTGGGGGGAGCATGATAGTGGATAATTGTATGTGCGGTGATTCAAGCAGGCACATTGCAAGTGCGGTACGGTGCGTGATGTTACAAACTCCGCGCCTAGCTGCCTGGGCTGGTACTGGCTGTAGGGTGTGTATGTGGTGTGCATTAGTGTGTAGGATAAGAGTTATGCCATTTTGACTGTGGATTGGGATTTGCCGTTCAACGCTTGACCGAAGTGTTTTCTTCCTGAATATTGTGGTATTTTAGTTGTTAGTTGTAATGAGGAAGTCTTGAATAACAACTCTACAAACTGTGATTTCCTGTGCCTTAACTCAGTCAGGCTGCATAGAGCTTATCAAGAGGGTATCTGGCGCCCTCTTGCATTATAAACATTACAGTCTCAATTAGATCACATAAACAGAATGTTGTAACATCCTCCCCTTTTTGGAGTTCTGGTGAAAGATGTATTTTTCTTTCTTTTTCCTAAACATTGACCAAAGTCAAAATAGTTTACCAAAACTGATTAATAAAAATTGTTTATGTGACCTTTACAATGTAATAAAGTCAACAAATATGAAATATGAAGAAAAATATGTCCTCTTTGATTATGTCTATATAGAGTTCAGTTTAAAAAGTTGGTTAGGTGTCCATATCAGAGCATGATATTGTCCAATAGGCGTCATTTGAAGTTGTTAAAGTTCAACACGAAAATTGTAGTTCAGAAACTAGGATTCTAAAGTCAAAATCTCACAATTAATCATTAGAACAATGACCTGCACTTAGGTCTCACTGGAACAGCAGGTGGTTCTCTCATTGGGTTGACATCATCAGTGGACCTGTCTCCTCCAGGGTAGGTAGTGTAATGGGGACCCCTCAGTGCGAAGATTTGTCTCTGGTCTAGAGGTGACCAGAACAGGGGTTGCTCGACGACAGGATTCCAGATGGAGGACGATCTGTCTCTGGTCTAGAGGTGACCAGATCAGGGTTCTCTGGATCAGGTGGTTCTCTGTTACGTCTGTAGATGGCACCGTCATGGTCTACTTCATAAGATCGTTCATCTCGTCGTCGGAGTACTATTGCTTTCTTTCAATGGTCTTCTCCAGGTCGAAATGGCTTCATTCTCACCACATCACCTTCAGTAAGATCAGGCAATTCCTTGGTATGTTTGTCAAAATACTTTGCCTGTCTTTTCTCGTTCAGCTCAAGTTGCTGTCTCTCATGCTTACTCTCGTGTCTCTTGGGTTGAAGCAGACTGAGTTGTTGGGATCTTCGTTTTGGTACGCCGTCCTAGGAATCGTTGAACTGGGCTGGAGTCAACACCTTGACTTGGAGTATTTCTCACATTCAGCAGTGCAAGGTTCTCATCCTCTCCAGATGATTTGCACTTCTTCAACAATTTCTTCGCTGCCTTCACGGCTGACTCTGCTTTCCACTTGCCTTGCTGTTGTACGGTGATATTGTTTGATGCTCGATTCCCAGCTCCTTCACTAAGGAATCAAAGTTTCTGGACAGAATGGTGGACCGTTGTCACTCACTATGGTATCTGGAAGGCCATATCTAGCAAAGTTGTTGGTGACGCTCTTGGCAGTGGCCTTGTGAAGTTTATCAAGCTCCCAAAAGTTTGATTGGTAACATACTGTCACTAAGTACTCCTTCTAAGGCTGTGCATAACCGTGTAATGAGGTACCCGAGTACACTCCCAGTGTCACAAGCGAATACCTGAATATTTTTTGTTGTTGATTTTTTTAATTTTTTTTTGCCGCCACCATACCACGGGAGCAGTATATCTCAGGTCCGTCTGCGAAAACTCATGCAATTTTACTTCGAGCTGCAGTTGAAGGCGCCGATTTAATTATGATAATAACAGTAAACAATGCTGTTTTAAAAACCAAAGATGGCAGAATAATCCATTTTTTTCCGAGTCCAAACAGAAATCTGGACATTTGGTCCCAGTTTCTGAGTGGTGAGTTTGACAGTGCTTGAATTGGTAATCTTTTTTACCGACGGTACCATGCCAGT